>JAECUM010065772.1:0-16169 GCA_016617855.1 Megalonaias nervosa | reverse complement strand
TTGGAATATGACAAAGATGAATTGTGGGAACTTGAGAATGGAAACGAATAAATGATCACATCCAACTCGAGTAGTAGACTAAGATGATGATCCTGTATCAAAAGGGGATCCTATCTCAGAAACCCCCACCTCCCTCCCAAATTTGGAGAGGAGGAAAGATGTTTCCAGACCTCTAGATTTATTTCTATTTAAACAATAAAATATTATATATAATGTATCATTATAATCCAGTACGATATGTTGGATTTGATCTAACAAACAATTTTTTTAAAGATTTAATTCAACCAAATCAGCCTCAAGATATACTGGGATATCATCTAAAATAATAAGCGATTGTATTAAAAAAAAGTTGATTATCATTTATCGGTCAAATATGGATCAGTATGCTTATTCGCAACTGAAAATGATAAGCGAATAGTAGGTTGGGCAGATGATCCAATGACATTTATTGACAATATAGTTGATGCTTTATTTGACAATGATATTTGTAAAAATAATAGTCCTCAGAGAGGACTATTTTTATAGACAGCACAAACACATAATTATTGCATATTTACAGCAAGCATATTTACAGCATTATATAGAAGACTGCACAACACATAAACTTAATTAGGACAGCACAATCCCTTGTGAACTCCTAGATTCCCAAACGACATTCTAGCAAGTTCAGTGAGTATATATAAACTTAATTATAAACTTAATTAAGGACGGCACAGTTACATATAAATTTCACAAATGGGGCCTTCTCGACGTTCAACAGAATTTTTTGCACACTCTCCCCTATAATCAACCCAGGGTAGTGCAAAAGTGCACCCACCAGGTGACATGGTTGGAGAGTGTGCTTTTCTTTGTTGAAGTTAGAGCATTTTGGGGCGGACCCCAAACCATCTAGGATTGTATTCTATATAAGCTAACCAATACTTGGAAACCTAAAAGTTGCTAACACAGTAGGCATGGCCTATTTATTGTTGAATTTTTTTTTTCTTTTTATCTTAATTGTTATCGTTGACAAAATCTGAGCGAAGCAATAAACTTGACAAAATCATAAAAACAAAGAAAATGTTTCTTAAAAAGAAAACAATAAAAACAACATTATTTATCAGTAAATACAAACATAATTATTTATTAACGAAGTGCAAGGGAGAAAACCTATAAGAGTTATCTCCCTTAAAAATGCAAGGGAGACAATCTGTAAGAGTTATCTCCCTTCAAAATTCAAGGAAGACATACAGAGTCATTTCCCTTCAAAATACACTGAAGACAAAGTTATCTCCCTTTAAAGAAGTTCATCTCCTGTCACTAGAACATCAACAGTAGCTATTAAAAATAATTCATTAACGTGTTTATACAAATAAAATTTAATTTTACCGCTTACTTTTTGATGACATTCAAATAACTCTCTCATTAATACCCTGTTGACAAAATGCTTGCAACCTTTTGCAAAAACCTTTGACCGGTACAGGTCAATATTAATTTTTGTATATTTTTCCTGACTTATCGGATTATGAAGATTATCGTATATTAACATAAGCTCATTTCGTAACTTTTCAAGATAATCAAAATATTTACTGTCATCTGATTTGATAAGCGAGAGTTTCATTCTATCAAATTTACTAAAACAAATACCTGAAATTTCATCATTAAATTCAAATGATAATTGCTGGTTATTAACCATTAATTTTTTTAATTTTGCTATTAACTCCATCGGCTAATGTTAAATTTTCGAACATTTTTTCTAAAGTTTAGATAAAATTAATTAAAGGTGATATTAAATATGTCACTGTTGGTACTTGCATAATGACCAATAGCTAGTGTATTAATACTGTCCTCACAGTATCTCTTATCATAAAAATTACTTAGTCCACGTTTTATAATAGTATCTGTTTCAAGTTTGTGATGTTTTGATCTGATAACATTTGTTTTTTTTTTAAATTAGTGCAGCTATTTCATGCTGCTTTAAAATCATCAAATTTCATACATTTTTTTACATACCAACGAGGAATACCTTTTGCTTTTTTCGTCAGTTTATTATCATCTAATATTACGGCATACATTTTACTTCGAAGTCCGACAAATTCTCTAACTGGCACAAACATAAATTAATCTTTCATTTTGCCAATAACTTTTTTATTTGCATCATCATGAAATCCACTACTTTCTGGATAATCTGATAAATCAAATAGGTCATGGCGTTTATATATATCTTGATATACATCTTCACATTTTATATTATAAATCAGCGAATCTGTATCAGTAAATATCAACTCCGAATCTGGCCACTGCTTTTTGGTAAAATTACAGTGAAAATCGGACATCAACTACTTTGATATATCAAGTACAGCTGCACCAACATAAATTGGTTTATTTAACTTTCATTTTGTCTCTCGTCATTGTATAGCAACAAGATTTTCATTAAATATTTTCATACTGACAAAACCATCATCATTAACTAATTTATTTCTACGATTTATATCGTTTACTATTTCAATAGAGACTCTCCTTCTAATATTTTCCATCGTCTTACCAAATACAGAATTGTTCATTAACTTGAAAAAGTTTTTCTCAAAGTCAGTTTAGCCACAGCACGACGTTTCGTATTTAAATCAATATAATTTGACATCCAACGCATTTGATTAAATTTTAGTACGCGATGGACTTTTCTCAGAATTAGTCCAGCATCTACTGCTTGTTTAAAATTTGTGTAATGCATCATGTAATTTCTTTTATTTAGCAAATTTGGAACTAGCTTATTAACAATCGAATCTTTTTGCTGTCATTGACCTTTGTTCAGGTGATAATAAACTATAATCAATTATCATAGACTCTGCACAAAATGGATAGTCGTTATTTAGATCATGTAACGAAGATCAACTTCAACAAGGTATGAAATATCGTTTGGTAAATCTTTTTCAGTTTCTTTAGGAAACTGATCTGGAGTTATCCAATGAAATCCACTGCACGGCATCGGCTCTGACATTGCATATCCATGCAAATTGACGGTGTCTAGATAAATAATATAATTTGATGGGAGGTTTTTATCATAATTTTTCAGATACTTATTATTAGCTATCGCATATTTTTTTGTTATAACGCTAATTCCGCCTCTGATACCTTTTTCAATAAAATTAAACATATCAACATCTGTCAAGAGATCCAATTACATCTTACTGTTTTAGTAGAGCGTCCCATGACAGTCCCGGAGCAGAATAATACCAACAGGGATCTAACCCATAGTTTTTATGACTAACTTGACGAAAACTTTCAAAAACATCTGCTAGTAATAATACATCTGTTTCCAAATATAAATCATGATAATCACCAAATGTTCTACAGCTAAATTTATTCCAAATTTCTTGTGCATATTTGTACTCGTCATCTGTGATATTTTCATTTTTGAGCTGCGAATAAAATTTGTTTTTGTCTGGCAAAGAAGTTTCATCAAATCTGCTCCAGTCATCGAGATGCTCATACGGAAAGACACCTTTTTTGTCAGAGCACCAAAGCAACTTTTAAGATTACTGAAATTGCTGCCAGCACTTGCAGAGCTGTTTGCAAGTTCATCTAATGATGCTGCCATAAATTGCAGGCTGTTAATAAAACGTAATTTGCCGAGCGTGACTGACGTATACTTTTCAAAATTGTTTGGAATACATTTTATTGTATTATTTAATTTTAGTTTTGATTTAATTTCCTCGTTGCCAAAAACTTCTACAATGATATGACTGTAATAGCCACGGAAATTATGTAAAACTACAGGAAGAAAATCTGGAGCATGAAATTGTAAATTGCAACTGTTATGAGCTGCTCCGCGATATTGACCAGTTAAATGGCAATGATCGCGCACCTTATCATCGCCTAACAACTTTTCGTAGATATGACAATTAACTGCATTATCAAAATGAAGTTGTTGTTTGGATGTTATTTTCATTGGAGCTGTTTTAAATAATCTGTTAGAAATCTTATTAACATCGTTATCAAATTTTTTAGTAACCATACGGCCGGACTTTCAGACTCGCCATTTTTACATCTGTATATCTTTACTGGACCTGAAAAATTATCGTTAGCACAACAAGCTATTTTATAAGCTGCTCCACAACGGACATGTTGTTTTATTTTTCTTGTACGTGATTTATTTGGATTATTTTCTGCGCCAACAACAGGAACAAGTAGACACTCGAAATCAGCGTAAATAACAAAAGGAATACTTATCTTATCATCATAATTTTTAAAGTTTAACACTTTTTCTATCTCTCCTGGCATGGTTATTCTTTGAACGTTGACACAGTATTTGAGATCTTGCAGTTTTTCATCTTTAGAAAAACCTTGTAAACATCTGTAACAGAAATATTTCTTCTTTTTATTTTTATTACATTGTTTGCCAACTAGGCCGTTAAAGATTTTTATCCAACAATTATGACCTTTATAAAATAATAAATTTATTGTCTTTTGTGTAGCAGTCGCTGAAATATATCTTGAGTAAGCATTTTCTTTTTCATCTAGTCCGAAAACATTTACTGAAATATTGTTTTGTTTTTCAAACTTTGGTATCTGATTCTCTGCTACAGGAAAAGTTATGCCAATAAAATTTAGTTCGTTTTTTTATGGCAAATATTTTTTTTAACTCGATCACTGTTACAACTTTGAGTATGTCTAGCAGATAAAATTGCCCAACGAAAACATTGGTTATCATTGTTTCTGACATTTATACAACATATTTTGTTTTTAATTTTTTGAGGGAGATCAACGTAAGAACTACCACGAAATACGTTATATTTCATTGTGTGAAATAGAACTTCTTTTATCATCTCAAATTTCCATCCTGACCCTGATGCAGTAAATTCCTCCAACTTTTTATCTATTTCTTGGTGTATTTCATCGGCGACTGTGGCAATATTTGTTCCAGTTAATATTTTTCGCGATTTAGCTGTTAGATATGGTTCAGAAATTTCGCTGTCGAAACTTATATTTTCAAACATTATATCAATTACATCTTTTTCGATTGCATGTAATTTTGATAAAATCATATGATACTGCACAATTAGTTTGATACTTTTTGTGAGCTGCAAGTTCTTGAGCAATAAATAACAGGTTGTAAAGGAATTTGCTAAAACATTTTGATTATCAAATTTGTAACTGTTGTAGTAGCCGGAAAATGCTGTAGCAATTTTTTTCTGCTTTTATAATGCTCTTTTTTGCAATATCTCGCAATTTTAACATTATATTATATATATAGCATTTTTATACTTAATTGATTTTTTTAATAATTTTTCAATTAGAGATGTAAAATGTCCATTGTATAATGACAGAAAATTTGAGTTACATTAGACTGACAGCAAACGAACAAGAAGAATATCACGTGCACCCAATTTATGATCATTACGCTGGAAATATGTTAGGTTCAGTGATACACGTCAAGTACGGACAACATGTCGGTAAAGCTACACCAGCTGGTTATAAGATTAGTGTTAGAGGAGATGATATAGAGCGAGACGAAATGTTTAGAAAAGATTTTATTTATACTATGTTCTGCGGAGACATCCTAGAAGGACAACGAGTCTATCGAGTAAATAGATCAAATACTGATGATAATATTGAAAATTTAGCATTACAAAATGAATTTCAGTCCCACCCAGTATTTGATCTGTATGAAGCATCTGACAAAGGAATTATTCGAAATAAACAAACGAAAAGAGTGTTAGGAAATTTCAAAAATAGCGGATACTTGCTTGTAGTTGTTCGTGGAACTAAAACAGATTTTGTTCATTATCACAGTCACATATTTGTGTACGAAACTTTTAATGGCGCTATTCTAAATAATGTAGTTATCGATCACATCAAAAGCATTAAAACTGATAATAGGATTGAAAATTTAGATTTAGTTACACCAAAAGAAAACACAAGACGTGGACGTGGTGCTAAAATTTTAAAAATCCCCAAAAATCAGTTATTTCAGTGAATCTTGAAACTGAAGAAGAAATGAAATTTAAATCGATTTATTCTGCGCAAAATATTATAAAATTCATTCGCAATCAATAATAGATGTCGCCGACGGCAAAACCAGATGAGCAATTTCAATGTTAACATTTGACATATTTAGTTTCAAATATGATCATTAATCATGTTTCTTAACTCTGTCTTGGTTAGGCAATTATGTGCAAACATTAGAATATCATCTTTATCAAATTTTAGTGTTATAAATGAACTATCATTAAGTTTATTTTTTTCTGCTGCTGTTAGGAGAATTTGATCAGATTCGCCTTGCGTTACAATAACATTAACAGAATAAGCACTATATCCCGACAGACATTTTCGAACTGATTCAGCTTTGTAATTTTTAATATATTAACTTTCTGATGATATTTTACGTCAGGAGATTTCGTTTCGCTAGTCATCTTATTATTATAAATTAGATTAAAATATATTATAAAATGGATTTAATGAAGAGACTTGACGATATATATGCAAATGATAAAATCAACAGCGATACAATCGCAAGTGATAAAATCATCGACAACAACTTTATACCAAAATATAACATAATCTCAGATAAATCTGCTGGCTATTGTGAAGATAATATTTTATTTAACAACGACGATGATGATGAAGTTATTGACGTTGTTGATAAGAAAAATTACAGCAGACCAACAACTGGAACATATAATGTCAAATATCATATCGCTAAAAAAATTAATAAAATTTAATTTTACTATTACTTATAAAACCTTTTCTTAACGTAAAAATAACTGGCCAGCAAAGAAACATAAAATACGATTTTATTTTTGTTAAAACATTTAATTTCGTGCCAGTCGACAATGCAAGAAAATTACTTTTAATTTCCTTATGTCGGCCGGTCAGATGTAAATCTCTACTGATAAAGTACGAACAAATTTATAATAACATTATTTTATCAACGTCGACAAAATCCACTTAGTTGGTACCCAGCTATTAAATTTATCGATATATCCTCTCCATTTAACTAAACTTTTATTGCCTTTTTTCCTAATAACTTTTTCAATAACAAATATATCTTGGGAGGTTATTGAAGTTCTTGTTCGTAAAAATTACCAGTTATAGGTTCACCTAATAAATCTTTAAGCGCATAAGTCATTGGTATTGTTAAAAATACTTTATCAACAACAAATACTTCTTCGCTCCAGTTCGGATTAAATCCTTTTTCAATTTTTTTTTTTTTTTTGCCAGAGAAATTCTAACTTTATCACCAACTTTAAATTTATGTCTGCGGTACATGTTTTCGTTTGCTAATATCGGATTTTTAATTGCGTCGTTTGGCGACATTTTTATTATCGGAGCGCTTAGCGCTCTATACTTCGTGTTATTATATTTATCAACAATTTTCTGTAGATTGTCAATATATTTATTTGTATATTTAGCTGTCAAATATTTGTGGATTTTTCGTTTAATGTGCGATTAAATCGCTCGACGACAACGCTTTTACCTTCATTTCCAGTGACATATTTTTTAATGTTATTTTGTTCCAAAAACTGCTCAAATATTTTATTAAAAAATTCTGCTCCGTGATCAGTCCAGATTCTGTTCATTTTTCTTTCTGTACTTGTCATTATTTGTTTTAACGCATCAGTTATCGATGTTCCTGTCGTATCTGAAACCGGCACACTGAAAGCATTTTTGCTAAAAGCATCTACAACATTAAAATATATCTTTTTGGAGCGCCATCGTCGCCAATGTTAAATTCAGCTAGATTTGAAACATCAACTAAATCTATCGCCCAGATATCGTCAACGGCATTTGCGACAACTTTACAACTCGTAAACTTTTTTTTAGATTTGTGTAGCTCTGATGTAAGATCATGATATAATTCTTTTTTACCGAGTCCTAATTTATATTTTGATGCAATAAAACCCTGCACCAACTTTCTATCAACACGCTCTCGTAGCCTGTGAAGCAGGCCGTTTGCAGGTTTCATATCACGTAGTTCGTCTAGCATTACTTTATCCCATACGTGCTTATCTTGTTCGTTGTCCCGGTAGCAGATATCATGACGCATTGAAATTGCGTCAACTTGATTGTAAGACTCTTGTCCTGGCAGCGGATAATCGTTCTCGTCAAGTTGTTCATCAAGAGGATTATAAGGTCCAGGCAATGTCCAACCGCCTTTTGGTTTTGGTAATTTGCCAATCAATTTATGTATACCTATACCTGTTCCAATTATTTCTCTGTTGTTGCATTTCTGACAATATGTAACAACTTTATTTTGCTCCAAACAGAGATCTATATCACAATTGCACTTGCATCTCATTATTTCTTAATCATCTACTAAAATAACCTTGTCAGGGCATCCACCTCCTGTCGTTTGAGATTTAAAAAAAAAAAATACTTTTTCTTTTTCCACAGATTGCACAAATTCTTTTTAGCATTATTCTATTATTTATTTTTTTTCTTCTGTTGTTTCATCTTTATTTTCTGTTTTAGTTTTACACTTGAGACAATATGTTGACATTTTATATTTGTAAGTTTATACAAAATTAATTGCAATCTCATCATTAGCGTTAGAAAGTTGCTTGTCAAACTGTAAAAAATTTTTTTTTAAAAATTTAACTTAGGTTCCATTCCAGAGGATTGGGACATTTGTCTTATAAACATCACGCAGTAGTATCCTCAAGCAGAAGTTCCAACAGGCTTAATTTGATTAGACGAATAATTTATTATTTTATATTTTTTATTTATATATTTTTTGATTGCGTCACTTGGTGGAAGTCCAAATGAATCAAAATAATTGTTATTACAGACAGCTACCCAATGTGTGATAGACCCGTCATTGAAATCTTGTATATTTATCACACAGGAGCCACCAGCAATTGCATCATCAAGTTCATCTTTAGAATAAACTCCACGGAAATTTTTTACATTTTTTAGCTTATCAAGAATATCAAAGTTACTTAACGCGGCCGAGTTCCTGGCAATGTTAGTCCTCGGCCTATTCCCAACAGATTTGGCAATAGACTTCCCGCTACTCCCGCGAGCAACGGTCCTATAAATCCACCTTTGTTTGTTTTTCGCCGCGAAATGGTCTTTTTTTCGTTGTTGTCCGTCTTTTTGCCGTTTTTCGTCGTGGCATTATATTTATCTTTAGACAAAAAATTTCTTTATTCCATCGCCTGAGACTGCCTTTATTGTTGCGCCAGATACTGCACCAGACGCTGCTGCTAATCCTAATGTATCAAGTACTGGCAAAATTTTAGGTATTACTGTTCTGGCAATTACAGATAGTGCTGGACCGAAGAAACCACCTTGTTTTGACATTGCTTTATTTGTGTGGCACTTAAATTTAAAACAAAAGGTTTTTTTGCGATCGTATTTATTTATTTGTTTTTTGGTTACATTAATTTTCTTAGAGTACCTTTGTCTCCATATTTTATTTTTAATGATACATGCCTCTGCTTTGCAAGAGCAGGTGATAATTTTTTAACTTGACCATCAGTTAAATATATTTCTTTTACAATATATTTTGTCATCCTTAATTATATTAAAGTAACAGATCAAACTCAAAGTTTTTTTTAAAACTTGTACTGACATTTTACGTCCGACAGAGTCAACTGTAACAAATCTGTCGCTGATTTCTAGCGCATATACATACAACGCCGCAGCTGGAGCTACTCCAAGTGTCCAGGTAATTTCAATATCAGCTGTCGAGTCAACAGCTCTTTCGCTATGTTTACTAACATCAAAATAGAATATTGGATGAAGTGTACGAAATTCCTCTGCTGATATCTGAGATCCGTCTCAAACATCTTGATATTTTTTAATTGTATCCATAAGGTACATGTACGGCCAAGTAAGGTTTTTATTAGCATCATCTGCAAAATTGCATTTTATCGCTCGTTCTGGATATTGTTTGGAGTTGAATCTAGCATATATTCGTCTAACATCAGCATTATCAAATATTGCATTATTTTGTTGTTGGTTACAACGTCGCACTTGTTGCTGAAATACAACAAACAATTGTCGAGGTAGTTGTTCACTTGATGTTGTTGTGACGCGCCATGTGTAGTCGGTGGTATTTGGAACCGCTGTTTGATATATTTTATGTTGCTGAAAATAAATTCTGTTTGTGTGTTTTTCAAGTATACTGTTTACTTCTGCTGTTTTTGTGATTGATGGTGTTATTCGTGGCATCCACAGCGCAAGTTTATTTACGATAAACTGTACATCAGATCCGCCAGCTCGAAATAAACATTTTGTTCTGCTCGATCTAAAATAAGTGTATGTTTAACTCCACGAAATACTTTGTTATAGTCCCTGCAAAATCCAAATATTGTGCTCAACGGCAGCATCATTGTAATTTGACGTGATTCTGCTGCAAGTGCCTTTCTGTTAGCATGACCTTCATTATAACGTGGATTTTTGAAACCGATTGTGTTATTAACATGATCTAACATTGCAATACCGTCTGCAGCTGCAGCTGGTGGTGTTATACCAAAATTACTACAAGCTGCAGTAAGTGAAATTCTTGTAGCGTCTGCGTTAGCGGCTTCAGCTGGTGCGGCTATACCTAGCGCAGTAGCATTAGCAATAAGAAAATTTCTTACAATTACAACATCCGCAGCTTCATCAGCTCCATGAGCAAGAATAACATTTGAAAAAGTTCACCTGCAGCTAAACCAGCTCCAGTATCTTTAAACCACATCATATTAGTTGCAGTTGATCTAGAGTAATCGTCAGAAAATGAAATAGTATTTAAGATTATACTTGCATCTTGTAGGTGACTTGAAATATCCTGGACAGTTTAATTAGCTAGCTGATATCTGGCACTTTTGAATAAGCATCAACCACTATTTATAAGTGCTACCTCTGCGTTACCTGCAATTGCAACAGGTGGATTAGCTACTGTCATAATCTGTCCACGTACTTCTAACATTACTTTGTGTGGCAGTAGAAATACATCTTCGTCACGAGTATAAAATGTTCTAACACCAGCCTTATTTGGTTCATTAGAATTTTCGTCGAGGTATTCAACATACTCAGATTCTGTTACTGTGTCGTCTGTGTCATAAGTTTCTGCTAAATCGAGATGATTTTTAACAGACATTTTTTAATTTATTAGGCTACATAAAATTTTATTACTGTGGAGCTGTTGTCTTAGATATTAATTTTTGTATAATTTGTTCGCCTTTTGGCGATAAAAGTTTTTTTGTTGTTTTTATCATTGCACGTTGAGTTTCTTTTGTTGGGGCGATTTCTGATATAACTTGTTTGATTGTTGGCGCACTTTTTATTTTATCATCTATTTTTTGTCCCACAGCAGTTCCAGCGGCAGATGCAGCTCCAGTTGCAAAAGCATTTGACACGTCAAGTGCAATTGGTGCAACTTTGTTCGCGATTCCCGGAGCATTTTCAATAATTTTAGTAAATATATTTCAAAAAAATCCTCCAGCTATTTTTCTTGTGTAATTTTTTTTCTCTGTTTCGTTATATCTGAGGTTGCATAAAAATCACAAACAATAGCTCGCTATTGTGCGCGTAGGTGTAAATAATAACTAACAACCTCATTGTTCAGATCCAGTTATCGTCCAGATTTATCTGTCAATTGCATATTTATTTCTGTTATTTGATTTTTAACGTTTAGTGGATAATAAATAACTTGACGTGGACTAATTTGCATGAGAGTTCCTGGTGGAACGTCTGGAGAAAAGCTATTTATTGTTTGTCCCTTACTGCCACGGGCCAAGTAAGATAAAGATGCAACGGAGCAGTTTATTAATATTGTGTTTACGTCAGTTATATTTACTGGTAGATCACCGTCATACGTTATAGTTTGTTCTGTAATTGATCCGTACTGTTTATGAGAAAATCCTATCAACGACGCAATACTTTTTGCTGGCGAAAAATCCATTAACATATTATTTTTTAATGTTATCCTAGCTCGTAAAGTATTATAATTTGGTGTCAGTTCAAAATTGTCAGCGACACCGTTTACTTTTATTATAAGTTCTTTTATTGTTTTATTTAGATCAGTGACATTATAAGCTCCTTGTGGAATTTTAATCTTGCCCATAGTGCTAGAAGCGCCTGCAGATAAAATGTAAATTCATCATTGACATCAGTTTCTAAGTTAGCCATAGAATGCCATGCAGTAGAGGAAATTAATCCACTCTCATACTGTTTTTCAGTATAAAGTTGTATTGGCGGAATATAATTTACTGAAAAATTTGCGCTATCTTTAGCGGCCGTACTAGAGTCTAATAATAATGTTGTTGACATTGCTATTTATTATATTTTTTATAAAATTAAGTCGCCGCGATTAAGTCGCGGTGTAAAATTTCGTATTCGTCGGATGTTAATAAATTTTCCGATCTCAAATGATTAAGTAAGACAATTATCTCAGTGTCAATTTCAGCACCAACATTTCCAGCTTTCTTTGATGATATCAGCAGCATTAATCTACCTATCATCTCAGTAACTGATGTAAATATTTTTACTCGAGAGTCTGCGACTCCTGTTCCAGTTTTCGTTATTCCTAGGTCTTCTTCTTCAGCTTGTATTATTTTTGGATCTGTATCTTCTTTAGTTTCCATTTCTAGACTTTTACTTTTTAGTCTTTTTTCATCTAATATTTTTGCTTCAGTAGCTAAACCAATAGAGTGATAACTATCGTGTATGTTATATCTTTTTACATTATTAATAACTTCAGCATAAAGATTGGCAATAATTCCATGTCGATATAACCTAATACTATCGTAGTAATTTTTATTTTCTGGTACTTTATCGTTGAGATGTTTTTGATTTTCTTTTGATATTTTTAGTAACTCACTAATTTTTTCATCAGCGTTAAAATCAGCTTTTTTAATATCACATATTCTCACATTTTTAAAACCATACTTTTTATTAAAAGCTTCATATTCATAATCTTTTATTTCATCTCTTATATTTCTTAGATCATCATTGAATCTTTCTCTTTCTTGAACATCTAATCCATACTCTTTTCTAAAAGAATCTCTTCTAGCTTCTTCTTTTTCTTTATCTTTACGCATCTCCTCATACCAACTCTTAGCTTTACTTTCTGATTCTTCAATTGTTTTTCTCTATATCACCTAACTTTCTTGTAATCGGCCCAACTGATGTTGCTGTTTATAATCTTCGTTCAAAATCAAGTGGATTGTTGATCAGCCGATTTAGTTCAGCTCGTCTAGCCGCAGGATCAGCAATATTTGCTACAAGTGTCTCAGCTAATCTTTTTCTTTCTTCATCAGATCTACCAATAACTTTCGCAGCAGCTGTTGTTCTTTAACAATTCCGACTAAACCTTTTTCTTGTAATTTTTTTAAGTTCTTCTTCTGATATTAGTTTAGTTTCAGGTTGCTTTCCAAGTAAAGCCTCAGTAACTGGTTTAAGAGCTATAGCTTCTGCGGCAACTATCTGTCCACGTCGGGCTTGCTGTACTTTTTTCTTAAATTCTGCTTGAGTTTGTGTAAGTTTTTTTTCAGATCTTCTATATGTTTTGTATACTTTGCTCGTTTTTCCATAATTATATTAAAACTGTTTCATAAAACTTACTGCAGGTATCTGTCAATACAACAGCGAAACATTTTAGCTGGATTTTATGTGTTAGTTTATCGAATAAGAAAAAGTTATATTTATCTTTTGTTGCTTGATGATATAATTCAATAAATTTATCTTTTGTTACGTCGCCACATTGCTCATTTGCAATATTTCTAACATCAACATTGTCCAGTCCTGGAAATAATATAAAACAACCAGTATTTCGTCTAATAAATCTGTCAACATTATAAAAACCTTGGGCGAGATAAGAGAATTACATTTCTTATTACATGATATTGAAAAATATGCTCTTATTTTATTCATTTCTTCATTGTTTAGCGGAATATCGTCAAAAACTACTATCGTATGTTCATCTGAATCAAGTTGATGAACTGGAACGAGTTCTTCTGGTTGTTTGATAATAAAAAAATCGTCAACAGCCTCAAGATCATCACGAAGTTTGTCATTTTATTTGCTAAGTAGCTCGTACTTATCTTGTTATGGGTTAATTGTGTAAATATAAACTCGATCGTAATTAAAATTATTGCTCAGCAGTAAATTCATAAGCAAATTTGTTTTTCCCGATCCAGTTCTTCCAACAATAAGATACTGACTATCTGGAAGTTCATTGTTATGTTTATGTTTCACCAACCGCTCTGTATCAAAGTTTAATATCGACGATTTTGCCATTGTTGTTATACAATTTTATGTTATATAATTTACATATAAAAAATTGTCAGACAATAAATAAATAATGAGCTATTATACAAAATTTGGAAAGCACTAGGAGATTCGTCGGCTGTAAGTACAATAACAAACGGCAATATTGATTTAGCAGTCTATCTTAAAAAAAAAAAACCTGGCGATACAATGACAGGATACCTATCTATGTCAAATCAACGAGTACTTGGTTTAGAAACAGCGTATCCACCAATAAATGTCGCTAATACACAAGCTGTTAGTTATGCACAGCTTAAATCCGTCGACAATAATAAACTATCATTAACAGGAGGAACTTTCAGCGGTAACTTAGACATGTCAGGAAAGAAAATAATAAATTTGGAGACCGGGTATCCACCATCAAACTTAAATCAAACTCAAGCGGTAAGTTATTTACAGTTGAAGTATGTGGACGGCAACAAGCTTCACAAAACCGATGGGACAGTTACAGGTTATATTAACATGTCGAGCAAAAAAATTATTGGGTTAGAAACTGTATATCCACCAGCAAATGTTGATAATACGCAAGCTGTAAGTTATACACAGTTAAAATCTGTTGACGATAATAAACTTAACAAAGCTTGTGACACAATGACAGTTAACCTGTCTATGTCAAATTCAAAAATAACTGGATTACCGACAACCTCGCCACCAGCTAATGAAACTGATGCTATTAGTTATGATCAGTTAAAAGAAGAACTTACCCCATATTTTAAGAAATCCGGTGGACCAGTGACAGGCAACATAAACATGAGAAACAACAAAATAACGACGACATATGTTCCAGTTAACCCTAATGATCTGACAGATAAATCGTATGTTGACAGTCTGTCCGGTGGTGTAAGACGAACTAAAAAAATGTTGGGTATATTCCAACACTTTTTAAAGCAACTGACAATCAAGTTGGGGTTGAGGTAAGCGTATCATCAGATTATCCTGAAAATTATCCTTATTACGCTTTCTCTGATAGACACGAGTGGACAACAAACGGAGAAGTTGAAAACTTTTGGATCAAAATTAAATGTCCCACTGCAGTTGCTATTTGGCAATTTCATTCGCGCCGTCGATTAAACTCTAGTGTTGGTCGAATTTATAATTGGCGGTTTGAAGGATCAAACGATGATATTAACTGGACAACATTATATAACACAAATCACACGTATATTACAACAACACAATGTTTTACAATTCCGACAGAAAAAAACTGTTAATAAGTATTTGTATTTCCTACTTTATGTTGTTGCTGCTGAGCATCCGTTAAGTTTACGCATTAATTTCATTATATGCATACATTTAGATCTCCCGTTTTGAAGTATATTCACTGTGATCATATTATCACATATAAATATTATGCGTTTGCCTGCCCAATTTGCGCCCCAAATAATAGCAGCAACAACGATAGGATACAACTCCCTGAATGCCATAGAGAAATCATTCTCCACAGAAAAAAGCATTTTAAGATCATCACACCATGCAGCTGCAAACCAGCTAGTTTTGTAGTAACCCCCATACCCTACTGTGGATGAAGCATCTGTGTATAATTCAAGATCATCAGATGTTGTGGACTGATCGTCAAGAAACATAGAAACTCCAATCCACGTAGCCAAGAAATGGTGCCACATGTATAGTTCCTCTCTGCAAATTGCATCTAAGTGTATGTAATGATCGAGTTCCCAGACTTTGGTAGATAGTCTTATGAGGTATGACACGAACGTACGCCCTGGAAGAATAACACGGGTAGTAAAATTTAAGCGGCCCAGTAACTGGAGCAGTTTTCACTTGACGAAACTTCGTCTGTTAAGAAAGTGTTTAATGTAGTTTACAATACGCGCCACTTTATCCTGCGGTAAACGTGCTTGGATTTGTTCTGAGTCCAGAATTATTCCCAAGTATTCAATAACTGTACATCGGCCAAGCGTCTTGTTCGGAAC
>JAECUM010065768.1:0-14911 GCA_016617855.1 Megalonaias nervosa | reverse complement strand
GATATCGGATTAGATTTCTCAGATCTAGTGATAAGTAAATCGAGATCAAGGATTTTAAACAAATGTGCAGTGTGTCCCTTCAGACCTTCCTTACATTAAATTTCCTAAAAATACCTACAATTTTGCCTGTCTCAGAGATCGCGCCGAAGAAAACCGCTGAACCATCTGTTGATCCACAGTGTACGGCGGAAGCCAGACAAAGTATATTCCTATTACTAGGGACCAGAACGTGTGTCGCACATGCGGGTCCGGGTCAAAACTTTGAAAATAAAATACAGAATGCCGCTCATGGAAATTAATGATCTTTTGAATATATGAGGAAGATTCTTTATTGAATATTAACCGATTGCCCTTTTTGCAAACTAATAAATATTCAAAAACCATTAAAACCAAAATGACGTAATGGTAAACACATATTAAACAATATGCAATATAAATCAATATCTCAATCAATCAATATTTTCAAATCACGCAGTACAATTAAAAATGCAATAGGATGAATCATAATTAAACTTTAGACGTAAGCGCCAAAATATGAATTATTATGATTCCTAATATATTTTAATACTTTAATTGATAAAATAGAACCAACAATCTAGAGAAGACAAATAAAGCTCGTGCATTCTTCAATAACACACAGACACAGACACACATACACATATATATCCCTTATCCAGTTGTCGCAAAAATCATACATTCCGCAGTACTTCTTAATGTCTCTCATTTAAATAAATAACGCAATTAAGCAAGTATTGTTAAACAGGTTTGGGTTTTATGACCTTGACAAAATCGATCTTAGTGCAGAAAAGAATATGAAGAATAAGTAAGACCACATATTTATCAACACTTTTTAAAACCTGGCCTGGAAACAGTATAACTCTGAAAGGCCAATCAAAAGTGACGTTACAAAAGTTTGTGCTCTTTCTGATTGGCTGATACAAATCTCAGACTCATTGTTAAGGTCGTCTGAAATCAACGACAGGCTGCATAAGCTTGAGCTGCCTATCCTGATTTCCATGCCGAGAATTAAATGAGAGTTCATGACTCTCCCGAATGAGTTGCCAGTCTTTTGCAAGAAGCCTTACCTTTCCCTCTCTCCCCGCCCCGTCCCCGGCCCCCATAACTCGTGAATAGATGTACCCATATAAGTACATGAAGATTCACCGAAGCAAGCAAGCCTAAGTACTTGCTCAGTGACTACGTCCGGACTAGAACACACGACCATCCACTTAATCCTGAGCTGGTACCCATTCGCAGCTATCACTCAGCCGGATTACATGACGAAACCTAAGCAGAACAATCACACGGCACGGGAAACCAAGAACAAGACCAAAAATCAAAACGAATTAAAAAAAATTGAATGATCAAAGGGTTCAAGGAGAAATACAGGTGAAATTAATAGATTTAAATACAGAAGTGGTTTCGTCAGTGGTGCAAGTAGATTTTAGCTCATACGGGTATGGTACCGACCCCCCACAACCACCACCACGTCTTGCCGGTACGGCCGTACCGATAATAAATGTGTTACTTGCACCGCTTGGTATTATTCATATTCCATGTCACGCCTGGAAGAAATGAATTTCCTGTTCTTTAAAGCTGTATCAAATTCGTATTAATCATTAATTTAATAAATATACAAATTCAACGATATCCGTAATAGTATATCGTACATGTAATTAGCAATTGATTTATGTTTATTAATTCTATTCATTTTAAAACAGTATATGGGTATCCCCTTTGAGCGATGCACGTTACAAAAAACGCAGTGGAGGCGGGAGAGTTCGAGGCGCCCGTCGACAATTAACTTTAATGGCGCCCCTACTTTGCGACAGAGAATAGGAGTTTATGTCTGTTGCCAACTTTTTCCTCTTCCAATCTCCCCCAATATAATGTTTGTGAAGAATTGTCCCCCCCCCCCCCTTACGCCATGGTGAAGGTAAAATACCATGAGAATTTCAGCTGAAAAAGATCACGACGGCCCTCCAATTCGCCCGGCACACTGTAGCAGTTGCCCCCCGCTCCCCTTCGCGACGCTAATACAAATACGGTCTTTCATATTCGATATTTTTACAAGAGCCAGCGAATTTACATGCCATACTAAACGGCAAACAGCTATCATAATGTTGTAACTTGAATCTTTCACATCTGACCCAGTATCCGTCGTGCCAGCCATCTGCTGCAATCACTGTGTTTGATATTCGTTGAATGTATACAGTCAAATAACGAAGACAAATAACCAACTGACATTACGACGGTGAAGGTCAAAATTGTTTACTACTAAAAAAATGTAAACTTAAAAATATTGTATCCAACTTACTTGAAGAATTCTATTCTGTCGCCTTTGTACGCGATGTCCCACACTCTTTCCACGCCACCAAGTACAATGCAACCCTAAAATAATGGCAGATTTGTTATACATAAATCATCCAGACAGGCAGCCACATAAATACGTGCACACATACATAGATGCATATTAGGACAGCTTGTCGTAAAACTGTCGTCAAAAATAATACAAATGTCCCTTACAGAAAAAATGCAACGATACATTTTTAAGAATAGGCACAGTCGCCTTGTTTAAGGACTGATAACCAAGACATGCGTTGTTTTAAATAACATCATGTAAAGCCTTGGAAGAAGTTTGGCGATGAGACAGACAAAAGTATTTGTTCATCTTCTCTCCACATGAAAGAAATTTAATATTAATCTAGACAGTATCAAGAAAAATATAGTCCTACAGCATAAACAGGCATCGTATTTAATCAGATGGTCATTTTCAGAATGAATACAATCATTATATATATATATATTGAATGCCAGAATACAGCTGCTTACTTTGGGTTTCTAAGTTCACGCAGTGAGAAGAGAGTAATTTAAATAGATCTGGGACAGGTGTTTTCGTAGTTATGTACCACGATAAACGTGTTCCCCTTATCATCCAGAAGTTCCTACTAAAACTTGGTAATATCTCTACAGGTTAATAATAAATTTCGCCCTTCCGATATCACAGCAATTTGGTATTTATATCTGACTTTACTTTTGTAAAAATAAGTTTTAATGTAATTTTTTTCACAGAAGTTGTTTTCATTTTTGGACGACTTATTTATAGAGAATGAATCTAAATAAAAATCCCAATAAAAACAAATCAAAACGGAAACAACGTTATGCAGTTTTGTATTGGCTTGCCCCGGGTTGATGACGCACCTTAATGAGTACAGCCAGCATCCCCGCAAACATCACCATCGTCTGAAAAACATCAGTCCATATAACCGCTTTCAGGCCTCCCTGTTGTAAGTAAGTGCAAACTAAATAATTAGTCTGTTTGATTAAACTCGAAGCACACACACCCAGGAAATAAGACTAAAATGAAATCAAACTAACTCAGATAATAGCAATAAATAAATAAAACAAAATCTAAGAGATTAACATTTTATACAATACTAAGTACAGGATTCGGATAAAAATTAGCGGACTACATGTGAGATATGATCTGACAATTTTCAATGCTTACCAACTCCGTGTCTGGACATAACTCTTCTCTGCTATAATAAAGTGCATTTTATGCCCAAAGACGGGGACATTTGCAAGAGCATAAAATCTTTCTCTTAGAGACGTAAACGATTTACAGATCTTCCTTTCTTCGCTTACTTCTTGTAACGTATTGGATAATGCTCTTGTCTATACAGGTCAGTTGAGATATCACATCAAAACAGTTCAGGTATGTGAAAAAAGTTAGGTCTTATCCGAATTCTCGTCCGAAATTCTCCTGATGCTCGTAAATCTTGAAGAGCATTGATAGAGTTATCGAAGACAGTAGCCAGTGCGTTACAAGAAGTAAGGTTCCAAAAGGAAGATATGTATCTCGTTAACGTCTTCACGAGCTAAGGGCATTGGAAGAATTATAGAAAAGCGATAGTATTTGGCAAATGCCCTTTGGTAACTCTTAAAAAAAGTCTTCTAATTCTCTTCGCTGTTCGGGTCAGTTGACATACTACGTGAAAACTCTGCAGGTATCACACGAACGTTGGTTCTTCTACCAGTGCTCTTCTAATTCTCTTAACTCTAGACCATTGGAAGAGGTAGTGGAGAGATTTAGTCAAGATGTTACAAGAATTAGTTTCCCCAAGGAAGGTCTGTGTCCCGTTAAGATCTTCAAGAGTTTAGAGGATTGGAAGAAGTATAGAAGAGCAATAGCATAAAACTAAACCTTGTACACGTTAACGATTTTCATATCTTCCTTCCTTAACTTAATTCTTGTAACGAATTGGTTAATGCTCTTCGACATTCGTGTCAGTTGAGTCCCCACATCAAAATATTTCAGGTATCGAAACAAAGCTACTTCTTATCCAAATGCTCTTAATAAACTCTCGTAATGCTCTTAAGTCTTGAAGAGCATTGGTAGAGTTATCGAAGAGCATTACTCAATGCGTTACAAGAAGTAAGATTCCTAAGGATTATATGTATCTCGTTAACGTCTTCAAGAGCTTATGGCATTCGAAGAATTATAGAAGAGCGACTAGTTATGATTGCAAACCTGTTGATAGGTGTGTGGGGTGGAGTGGGATCTATCTATCTACACACACACACATCAAACAGAACGGAATGTGCTCGTGTGCTATCATTGGTTACGACAGGAGAATGCATGACAATACTAACCTAATATATATATATATATATATATATATATATATATATATATATATATATATATATATAGAGAGAGAGAGAGAGAGAGAGAGAGGCAGACAGACAGACAGAAAGAGAGAGAGAGAGACAGACAGAGAGACACAGAGAGAGAGAGAGAGAGAGAGACTTACTAGGGTTGTGTAAAAGGTGCAGACAACTCCAATGAGAATTATTACTGACCAGGTCGGAAGTGGCGTAACTAGAGACAGACATTTGAAAAAGAAATTAATTACTTATAGTATGCTCTCATTAGCTTTGCACCCTGTTATATATCTAGAACATTAGGAACGTGTACATAGATTCATCTCAGACGACCCACATTGTGTGTGCCTTTGTACATTCTTGTGTGTCCTGGGAGTAGCTTGAATGCAAATTGACTAATTGTATTTGAATGTGTTTTTCACTTATTGCAGCTTCTATCCAACCTCATATCACAAGATTGAGTTTGATTTATAGGTGAAAGGTTTCCTGTAAACCAGCCTGGTAATTTACACACCGATAAAATCAAGAGGAATCTTTGAAGCGGATTAAATTCTGGAACACCTAGGGATTCATTGAAAAGATATCTGAAATTAGTTCCTTCCAGATTAAACATTTATTGCTACAATGCACTTTGTAATGAGATTAGATAATCATTCAAATCATTATTACGAAATGTACAATTATCTTTATTGTTAAAGAATAATATGACAGACGTGATTGGACACCGTATTACAATGAGTTAAGATATTTATTGTATTTAAAGGTACAATCATGTTGAAAAAGCCACCGTAATCATAAGTTATCTAATATTTGGTCATACTTAGGAAGACAAAGGTCAGCTACAAATATTCACCTTAAAATGATTGATAATGTTCTGAACATGAACATTTGGAAACAAAAGTGTTTATTTATTTATCAGTTAATCTCAGATGTATTTTTTTTCAAAAGGACAAAAAAATGGGTAAATGAATTAAAATAATTATTTGAATAAAGCTATATGTTTGTGGGTTTTCATCGAATATATTGACTAGTCAAATTAGTAATTACGGACCTACCTGAATTAAGTGCAGTCGACGGACCATACAGAACTATTCCCATACCAATAGTCTAGCAAAATAGGAATAAAAATCATTTCATTGCATTTTTTTTCTTCAAATGATATCACAACCTGTTTGAATAAAAACAACAGCAAAATGCCCCCTACTAATCTAAGGTTCGAAATTACAAATGAATTTCACAGACAGAATTTGTGAACGATTTAGGCCTTCTTCCTCATTAGCTAATAATTATATTACAACTTTGTGTTTACAAACTTGCTATCAGTCATCGGTTTCGATTTTCCTCCAAAAGTTTACATCTGAAGTCGCTAAGAAACCATTTAATATGCAAGTCCCAATGAAGCCCTTTGATATGCAAGTCCAGACGAAGTCATTAATATGCACTAAGTATTTTAAAAGAATACCTAGTAGCCAAGTTACGGACTTGTTCATATGGAATTATTAAGACACGGGAGTAATTTAATTTTAATTTTCAAGTCTTACAGATTACATGGGGTCTCCGAGTGGCTGAGTGGTATAAAGCGATCACCGTTATGGATCATTGCCATCTCACTTCTGTCATGTTCCGCCAACGTGGGTATGTGAGAAAGCTTGCCAGTAGCTTCTCGTGGGTCGGTGGTTCTTTTCGGGGTTCTCCCGGGTTCTTCCTTCACCATTAATAGATGCCGCCATGTATAGCCTGTCTTGTGCTGAAAAATGGCGTTAAACCCTACAACATCAACAAGAACAACAGATTACACGTGAATATTAGCTAAATATGTACGAACGTTTACAGTTCTTAAGAGAATGAAGGCAGTTCCATAGATGGAACTGTCAGATGTAGTGCTCAAACATCGGTCATCAGCGTGAAAACGATATATTCTAACGGGTTTAACACACGACATGTGAAGCTGCCTCGAAGGCAAACTAATATTGGAACAAATTAGCTTGTAAGATTTTAAAATGACAGTGCAAGTATGTTCATGCTTATTTCAACCCTTAATGTAATTCACATATATTACATGGTGTGTCTTACCAATAAAAGCCTACTGATAACGTTATTTAAGAACTGAACTTTCTATTTTACAGGAGTTGTGAAGTCATCAAAAATCTATTACACAATATGCATCAAATAACTGCTAGTTTTCTGCGTCACGTGATGCCACTATAAATGCTTTTTAAAACTGCTTTCATATAATGTGACTTTAGCCAGTCGAATTACTTGGTACAAAGGCTTCGTAAAAACCAAATCTGTTATTTTAATGGATGTACCTTATACTCACCGTCCGAATTATGAACACAGCAGCGCCATATAGACGAACAGATTTTGACCCATATCGCGTCTCCAAATACTGAAAATAGTAACACACAAATGTTTCATACACTTAATGTCATTGATAAATTCATCCGATTGCCTTTTAGCATTGGGAACATTTTCTCTGCTTTATTGGGAACTTAAGATTCGCTTCATCCGTTCGTACGTTCGTTAATCCATCTCCACTTCGGTCCTGTCTGTCGCAGGTGCTTCATGTACCTATTCTGCAACGTTATTGCACTTGAGAACGAATATAATGCATATTGCACACCGAAATTAGTATCATGTATGGATTGCTATTATTTTACACCATTTACTCAACCGAAACTGGTATCAAGTCTGTATTGTTATTACTTTACAGTATTTAAAATCCACCGAAACTGGCATCATGTCAGCATAGTTTATATTTACACCATTTGCTCAGCACGTGGAAAATTAACGTTTGTGCTACATTTCTATAACCACTACCACTGCACCACCCAACACAAAGAAACGCAACATACTTAGAATTTTAATTTTCTATTTCATATTTCATACTCTTACCCCAAAAATATTTAGCATAAGAATTTATTTATTTTCAATTGCATGCCATTTTGAACATGTAAAGACGCAAACAACGACTTCACAAAGGTAAGCGGGGCACTTCCGCATAGAACATGCTTTAAAAAAAAACAACCCAGATTCATTGTGGTAGAAGAACTACATATTCCAAAATGATGTGTTTCCTATTTTGGGTCTGTATATTTTCGAATTTTGCTACCAAACGTTACACTTATGTCTATCTCTACATCAGCATTTGTGACAAGCATGACATCATGACCTATTTTGTTCTAGCGCATAAATAATAATGGCCACTTTTGTTTTAGACAAAGTAGCCGCAAGAGAAACGAAGATTTAGTGGTATAGGTATCGGTCACTCTACGGATGAATATGTATGTATCATGCACCAAACCTTGGTCGCCGTAATCAACTTTATGCCGCTGGCCGAATATCATCCAAGAGTCATGTCCAAACCATATTGCTAATACTGTGTGACTTAATATTACAATGGTGGTGCATCTGTTGATGAGGGGATTCGAACCCGTACCCTTATGGCTTGTCACTGAATGCCTTAGGTACCTGAGTTGTTTTTGATGAGTATTGTGGAGTGCACGAAATCTTCGTCGCTGGATCTTCGTCACGTACTGACTCATCATCACTCAACACGCTTGTAATCTTCTTGCTGTGAGAGCTGTTTAATCATGTCGGTCAGACCGACCTATCTTTAGATCACAACTCAAGACCGATTTTAGTGTTTCACGTTTATACAGAAGATCTAATCAGGAAAACAGCTGCATTTGATCTATGTTATTTGTTTTAAACAGAACAGAAAACCATGTTTTACCGTATCAAACCAATAATGGTTGATTCAAAACATCCCGGAGTTAAGTCCTGGATATAAAGTAAATATCAACCAGGGACGGGAGACAAAAAGAAATGTTCGAAAAGTCGAGCTTACTAATATTCTTAGAAATATGCCAGATGCTAAGATTTTAGAATGGAGAGCAAAACAGAAAAGCAAGAAAGTAAGAGGGAAAATCAGACTACCTGTCTCCACTCTGTATCTATATTTAAATTCCTGAGCACTTGTTTAATTTCTTAAATAAATAGCTGGCAGAAAAACAGAGAATTTATAAGTCATGTCATGGTGTTATGCTTCTCACAGTGGTGCTGGTATGCTAACCCATCAAAGAGACTCTGATGGTTTGGCATTCTCTCTCTCTCTCTCTCTCTCTCTCTCTCTCTCTCTCTCTCTCTCATATAATTCTGTTTCTCCTGTTCTGATTTTATAATACAACTATTTTAATGAAATTAGGTAACAATTCTCTCCTCCTCTTCAGTCTTTTTCTTTTTCTTGGTTTTCCATGAAAGAGTCTAAAAGATATTTTTCCTATTACAACAACATATTCCGATTTTTTTTCTATTAGTCTTCAGCACCGCTTTGTACAGGGAATTACCCCCCACCCCCAAGAAAAAAAAAACTTTGGAGAAAATTAAAGCAATCTGGATTAAGGGGGTCTGGGGCTAGTAGGAGGGAGGGATAGTAATGTATTACGTACTGGGATAGAGGGTTTAAATTAGGGTCTTCAAAATATGATGACCTAAGGCCATGGCCGTACTAGTCTATGAGTTTGTCAGGTCCTGCCTTCAGAGGACTGCCTCGATGCATCCTTCGCTCACACTTCTTTGGCAATTTATAGTTAATAATGTGTTTCAAGTGCTGTTAGAACGATGGTAGCGGTGGAATAGAATAATTATCGCCAACATTTACAATTTTTCCATCAGATTTATTGCCACTTTCGTACTGTTGTTATCGTGGCGGTCGTCATCATCATCATTATCATTGCGAATAGCAACAACATAATCACCATTATCGACGTTTTTATTTTAGTCTTCCTGACTCATGCTCATAACATGACTCATTATTATTACATCATATTCAATGTATTAATGTACATAATTATCGTGTATAAGTCTAAATATACGTATCAAAAGAAGCAAATGTACTAGCAGTAGAAATAACTTACGTAACTTAATTGAGGAAAGTTAGAAGAGAAAAAGGACAAAGTTATTACTGTCAATCTGTTAAGATATACAGGGAGATAATATGCAACATTTTTGTAAAATAAAACTAGGTGACAATTATGAAAAATTTCCTAAATTATATTTGTTGTTTTTTTTTTTCTTTTTTATGAACCTTTAGACAAGTCATACCTGAAATACACTCACAAGCTTCAATCGAAAGAATAAAGGACCAAATAAAAATGCCCCTGTAATAGGGGCCATGATGGCCCCAAATACACAGATCCAGTACTGAGTCCCATGCTGGTAAATCTCCGCTGGTGTCCCCAAGAGCGTGGAGGCAGAAAAGAAACTAGCCAAAACAGACAGCGCCACTGGAAGTGACGCCATATTCTGGTCCGCCATTAGAAATTCCTTGGTGCTTTTCTGTTTTCCCCCTGCAACTGCATGGTATATTCCAATTGCGGCTGAAATTACCAGCACTCCTACAAACACAACGTAATCAGCTGGATGGAAGGTTCTGGCTTCTTGAGACGGTTCCATGTATTACTTGTGATATATAACCTAAATGATGGTGGAGTACCTACACTTGGAAAAGTTTCACATGAGTAGATTCCACTCTTGCGTCTATTGGAAATGTTCGTGATTCTGTTAAAATTTTGCTGTAACAATTTTTAATCCACCATTTCACATAAATATCTCTGCTTGAAAAACGCATTACTTCAAAACCTAATTTTGCTATGTAGAATCCTAACCATACTCTATATCTGAACACCTTTCTCACTATGTACATCCACTTTAACGTGAAATGTCAAAGCATATTTTGTTTACATAGATAGGAAATGGTTGGCTCACCATACACCTATCTTATCTTTTTCCATGCAACCACTTGTAATGTTGGTCACGAGATACTCATTTGAAAGAAATATATCAAGGCGTACCTATGTGACGTGATAACCTTTTGTGACCTTAGAGTAAAATTTGAGGTGGTGAATAGAGGACCGATACAGACAAAGTTAACATGCAGCAAACAAATGCCTCACCCAATGATATTATGTAGGAGGAAAATTGACGTTGTTTTACACTGCATTGAAATGATATAGCCTGCTTCTGAATTATGTATGAGAGAGAAAAGCAAAACCATATTCAAACATGCCTTTTTGAATATTAGGAGTTCATTCGGGATACTTTCGCAAACACACAATAAATAATGTTCGCTACCAGTTTTACCATATTGATATTGTGCACTTTAATTCTTTAATTGCCTTTTCTCCAGGGTGCTGCTCTCCTTTAGTGTTGTCTGGTGGGTAAAGTGACCGACCCGAAGGCAAAGGCACTATACCCCACCAGAAAAAAACTATAGGAGAAGAGCTCTGAATGGACAAGGCGATAATCGATATAGCATTTTGCATGATGTGGTGTGACATTGGTACGTGGTAGTATTTCCCCGCTGCAATAGGTGTGATGCAGACTATTGTTTAGTCAAGGAAAAACGCATTCGGTCTTAAAATGAATCCCTTTAGTTAGAAAATCAGAACTAGACACTGTATCATGCGATGTACTGATATAATATTATTGACTTCTTCCACGGTAACTGTCCCTCTATAGTGTTCTCCTTCCGCTCAGGCACCACACCAAAACAATTTATTTAGGACGACAGTGCCCGTATGACATATACTATGAACTCGTGACAACTCGAGAATTTATCATGTGATGTAGTAAGTCTTTGCCTTGGCAAAATAGGATTACATTTTGAATTTAAATGTTTACTTTGTGGTTATCTAATATTTTGAACCCCTATTAACGGTCTTCCTAGATTTTGCATGCTATCCAGGGTAGGAAACGAATACTGTACCCAGACTGCAGTATAGTTTGACTAATAGCACGGTAGTAGAAGTAGTAATTGCATTAGTGGTAGTAGAAGCAGCAGTAGTGGTAGTACTAGTAGTAGTAGAAGTTACAGTAGTAGATGTAGATATAATAGTAGTAAGTATAGTAGTGGTGATATTTGTATTAGTAGAACTTTGTAGTAGTAGAAGTAGTGGTGGTATTAGTTGTAGGTCTAGTTGTAGTAGATGTAGTAGGTATATAAGTAGTAATAGTAGTAGCAGCAGTAGTTGTAGTAGTCGAGTAATAGTGTTCATTGTGGACCTGATAATGACAACATCAGTACATGCAATACACTTGGTGTCTTTTGTATGGGTTTCTCATTTTTGTCTGAAATATAAAATATGTCATCGGTATGAGATGGTCATTGTAACTGCCTTTGAATGGTTACGTTTCAAAAGTTATTTATTTTCTACTGCTGTTACCAAGTTCCTGCACTGGACACGCCGAATGAGACATTACGTAAACCAGGAGCAAAAATCCCGGGGTGAAAGGGACATCAGCTACATAGAGAATCAACCACAAAACATCCATAGAAGTAATTCATACAAACTGGCTTCGTCTCCCTCTTTTCATCTCCGCCATCTTGGCCGTCGTCTTATTATAAATAGTATTAGTGTATTAATATATAGATAAATTTGTTTTTTCAGTTGGACTGTATACAAGCCATGAGGAGATAAATGGCTCATAATATTCTGATATTTGTTCAATGCTTCAAGGTCACGACCATAGTCTAGATCAAAACATTGGAGAGAGAGAGAGAGAGAGAGAGAGAGAGAGAGAGAGAGAGAGAGATAACTAGATGTTCGTATGTTGTTACCATAGATCTGAACTGATGTATTCACCCCATTTTATCGCTGTTATTTTAACCACCTCCATTCTTTTCTATATTCCTCTATAGTTAAAGGATTAAAATAAACAAGAAAATAATAAAATGAAAAAGTTTTTATCCCTGTGATGTTCTTTAATTCGCATTGTATTCTTTCTCCCAACCTTCCGATACTAGCATTGTCGTTGTTTTTTGTCCCGTCAGATGTATCCTTCAAGATGGACATATTTATAAATTGATAGACAAATGGATGGATTGAGAGATAGGTTTAAGTACTCACGTACAGGTAGATAGATAAGTACTCACGTACAGGTAGATAGATAAGTACTTAGGTTGCTGGGTGACAATCAGATATGCTGACCTTCACAATTAACATGGATTTTTTCAAGACAGTTATCCAAGCAAAAATCAATAAATCGTGTTCTTTCATGTAAAACAAGGACTCTAAATCCACGGATTTGCCAATTCTTTTCACTGTATAAATAAAGATTTAAAGAGGACGGTTCTTTATTGAGACCTATATGACCTATTTTGCTGTTTACTTCAGGCATAAGATCACGGAAAACAGGAGGCGGCCAGCAGAGATTGCAGTGACTTTGATGGAATTTGGGTAAACTAGAGCTTGCTGACTTTATTATTACGAGATTATTCGGCCAAAGTTAGCGTATCTTGACAAAACTTTGAAGACAATACAAAATTATATTGATCATATTATGAAATACTGTTATATTTAAAAGTCCATAAAAATCTAGGTTCAACAATAAAATGATGAGGTCCACGATAATTATACATAATATTAAGATGGCGGTATGTAAAGGCCTAAGTGCGATCACATCGCCGTATTACAGCCTCCACTGGCTATAACCACGCCACAGTTTATTCCTAAAGTTGCTGCGCTGTCATACGGTGAACACAACTGTAGTGTGCAGACTGTGATTTCAAGGACGATCATTGTGAAACAAATAATCTTTCTCATGAATATATAACTGGAACGATAAGAAAAGACGGACAATTTTCTCTATTGAACTAAGCACTATGCGACATCGTAAATATTCAGAATTATACCCAGACGCAAAACAGTACCTATATACTGTAGTCCTCTAAAAATAATATACTTTTATACTTTATGTTCTATTGAAGCATAAATATGCAAGAGATAAGTCAAAATTATTAGCATCTTTTCAAGTCATCACCTTGTCAGTACCATAAGCAGATGTTACTTTGAACAGTTCATTACATTTCAAAGTACTGATGTGAACATGCTAGATCAATCATTCATTAGTGCAAAATGGTTTAATCCGGTTTAAGTCCGACATTCATTTTTGAAATTTAAAATCTCATGTGCGAAAATATTTCTGAACCAATGAAAGTTTTGCAAACAAAAATGCTTAAAACCCTTGGACCATAGAATACATTGGTGGTGTCTTTGACACAGTCATGCAGAGACACTCATATTCCTGTTTTTTAACACCCATCAAGTCCTAGTTGATAGTACACGTTAGTAGTATTAGTAAAGGGGGCTCCAGGTTCACAAGTGTCTCTATGACAAAGACCAAAGCGCGCTTTTTCCGTATAATCTGAGATGCGCAGACCTAATCATCATCATAATGAGATGATGGCATCGCTGTCAGCTCACATCATGAAACGAATTTTGTCGGCACATTTTTTTTATTGGAAGAAAAGCTTGCTGGCTCCTTGTAATAACGCCACTGGTGATCATGGCAGCCCCTTTTCCTCCCACAAACAGTTTAAGACGCATACATATGATAGCAGATGATGGATAAATGATGGTTTTAGACTAAAACTATGGCCCAATTGGCCTGGTATATGATTGTGGTTGTTACTTACACAAAAGGTTTCACACAAGAACGCTGATTTGACTGTCTAATTGAAGAGACGATATATTATCTGACAGCTATTTTGTAAAAATGTAGAAAGACAATTTCTTACGTGGTTTTGCATTTTCATATCCCAATTTACAAACCTCATCTTTGTGTTGCATATATTCCTTTTTGGGATCCTCGAATTCCTTTTCCATCCTTCCAAGTTTTCTTCTACGTACTTTTCGTGTACTTTTATTTTGCAATGCGTGTAAATGGATATACCATTATACAACCAACCACGCCTGCATCTATGCATTTTATCATCCCATATGTAATAGTCAGCCATCGAATATTCACGATCATATTCACAATTGCATGCGCACCGTTTTCAACACCGCTAAGCTTCACTTTTCAATGTTGTTAGCTGGTATTTTACTTTTATAGCTGTCGCGCTTTTCCATTTCTTTGCAACTTTTGATTTAGATACAGTAATTAAAGTAGTACGATTGTTTATGATACAGACTATTTCAATTAAAAAACTTTTATATTTTCAAGAGAGCTAGCCCTCTTAATAATCTAGCTCAAGTAATTAGAAAGAATTGGCCAATTATTATCAATAGTACCACAAATGACTTGAACCATAATTGACAGCAACGGATTTCAATTATTACTCAGACGTTCGTGAAAAATACCTAAGAAATTGGGTCCTTGATATTAATTACCATTTCTTCTTTGGCCCAACGATATGGAGTAAATTCAGAACAGTTCTGAGTTCATCTGAGACCATTTTTGC
>JAECUM010065767.1:0-19192 GCA_016617855.1 Megalonaias nervosa | reverse complement strand
TACGTGTTCGTCAATGACTTTGACAGTGGAGGAAGAGGGAGCAGAGACAGTAGAGGTAGCCATAGCAGTAGTGTAACAAAATGTCACTTGTGACACGAAGACAGACAAGACAAGAGTTTTATACTTTTTCAGGACACGTTTATTGTCATCTTTAATGGTGAACAACACGAAAGACAAAAATACATAAAAGCCATATGGTTAAGTACAGGAATAAAAACACAACAAAACGACCATAGTGGAATATAAACAAGTCTCTGTACAACATTTTTTGTGATCAAGAGGTGAAATCGTAGGAGTAGTGTGTAATGTTCTGAGAGTCTGTACATTCTTTGGTTCAGTCACACAAGGGTCCTCCCGGAATGGTCTTTCAGGAATGTCGATGACAGTCCTGTCCTGAAGAGAGTGGTTTTCCTCGGTGACAGACTGTTCTTCTGGTATTGTCACTAACACAGGTTTAAAAGTGACATTTTTCACGGAACGTTTTAATTTTTTAGGATTACAAATCTTTGGCATAGTGTGCCACTTCTTTAGTCCAAGCCTCAAACCCCAAACTTTTCCAGTCACGTACAGCTGTCCAGTGAGGGTGTAAGTCACAAGCTACACACACGTCGTCGTACACATCTTCAGTGCCTAAAAGTTGACGAATCTTGTTTTCCCGTAGAGGTTGAGAAGTATCCAAATGAAAGCGCAAAGCTTTGAGGAGAATGAGTCTCTCGTGGACATTTAAAGGGATCACTTTCATATTTTGTTTTGGAGTAATAGGTACTGTTCGTAAAGAGTCCACAAAGAATCGGCTGGTAAACGAAATCCCAGAAAGCAAGTCACTAAGACACACACTACACGTCGACCCCAATTCAATGGAGACAGTTCTCGTAAAAGGCAATGGTAATCCTCCACCGTTTGAATACTGTCATTGATTTCCTTCCACGGAATCTGTTGTATCACAAATGATAAAGGTTGTGACATGGTAGAAGGTTTTTATTCCTCTTTTTGTCGGAGGCAATAAGTGTACTGTTTGCACAGAAGTGGTCGTATTCCGTCGACGTATCCAAAATATTTAGTCACTAACTTGCACATCACCCGTCGTTCATAAGTTCTCTCTTTAACTAAGTTTACATTGTGTACAAGATTTTGGTAACCCTTTAACTCTTCTTCTGGAATTCGGTGCAGTAAGTGTACCTTGTAGTAAGGAGAATTGGTAACAAACCAACTCTTCTCGCCCTCGGGCCGTTGATGAATGTCTGACCACTGGAACACTTTTATCAGAATCAATCCTCTTTTATAGCATTTAGGTACCAGTGGTTCAAACATCGGTGACGTAACGGATGCAATGGTTCTTTTCGTTTCACTTGTATTTTGACCAACTCTCGGTAAATGCGTTCTCTCAACTCCACAGGTAAACCACGAATGTTCTCTTGTAAAGTATCCATCCAAAGATTACTTGTGTCCCACTAAAGGTAGGTAGTGACACTCCGGAGACCATCGAGCATGTTCCAGGTAAGCGCAATCTTTCTTCTCCCACTCGTGAAGTGACACACCGCAACTGAAGCACTTGACTTTATCCCCTTCACCCAAGTAGAAAAATCCAGCTCTAGCTAATTCTTCGGGGTTAGGTCCTCCCAGATATTTTGGCCATTTTCCTTGGAAGGTTTGCAATCGACTTTCAAAATCACAGTATTCTGGCAAACGCACAGGGAACGAATATTCGTCTTTCACAGGTTCATTTCGATGAGGGTACGGTGAAATCCTTAGGTGTTTGCTCAGTTTTACATGACATCCGTAGGGTGGTAGTTGCATGGTTTCCTGTGGAGGTGGCCATCCACCATGAAAACCAGTAAAGTGAAAAGGTGTGCGATAACGAGTGGCATCGCTTTCACATCCGTCAGGTTTGACACGTACAGCATCACTTTCTATGGTAGGTATGGTAGTAGTAGTAGTTATAGCAAAGTTTCCATGATGACGTGGTACTGAATCACTAAGGTCATAGTGTACGGCATCCCTACCATCGCAAGGCACAGCATAGTACTCGAGTTTACTCTTACTGGATACTTGCTGTGTGAAAGGATTCATCTTTCTCGCTTAGCAATGGTAGTCACAATGAACTATCAGTCTTGGACTTTGTCCCTTTTTATACTAGTCGTAATGAAGTCTCGATTTTGTACATCGTTCTTTTTTTATGACCAGTTTTGGAAGTCTTCCTTTCTTTCTTCTTGGGACCGCTCCGGTGGCCTAGTGGTTAGAGCGTCCGCCTCGGATGTGGGAGGTCGTGGGTTCGATCCCCGATCGAGTCATACCAAAGACTTACAAAAATGGTACTAACAGCTGCCTCGCTTGGCGCTCAGCATTAAGAGGTTAGTGTTAGGACTGGTCGGCCTGGTGTCAGGATAATGTGACTGGGTGGGACATCATGCTACATGTCTGCGGCATGATGCCCCAGTGCTAGACATCACTATAAACTGCCACACTGCAGACATCGTAGTGATATGACTGAAAAATTGTTAAAGCTACGTTAAAAATCATAATCACACCACATCACATCACATTTCTTCTTGGACATCGGTACTACCTTCTCTAAGGTACCGTCATACCTGAACCGTAGTGTGACGGGTGGAAATACCATAGAAAGGTAAGGACAATGCGGAGACCATTGAGTATGTTCCAGAATAGCTGAATCTTTATAGATACATCGATCCATACGCAACTTCAGACCACAACTGAAACACTGTACTTCGTATCCCAATCCAGTCTCAGATCCCAAGTAGACAAACCCTGTTCTAGGTAAAACATCGCAGTAGGTAATTCTTCCCTATCCGTGGGCCATTTTTGAAACGTTTCCAGTCGACTGGCACAACTGCAATAGTCAGGCAAGAAAACAGGAAAATGGTATGGTTTGAACTTGGAGTTCTCTGTGGGTTTCTCACTCGATTCTTACTGTGTCGAAGTCCTCCTTCTTGTTGGTGACTATCGTCTTGGAAATATTTTTTTATACCAGCGTGTCCGTAAGGTAAAGTGAAGTGATTGGGAAGTCGTACTCGCTTCTGGTACACGATGTGATAGACTTTTTCCAAGGGTCGGCTAACGATTTGGTGTGTGGGTAAACGTACAAACTTGTGCGGTTCGTGGGTGGTCACTTTAAAATTTCCATCCTCTCCAGACTGCAAGGCTTCTTTCAAGACGCCAAAGTTCACCACTCGACTGGTGCGATAATTGAGAGTCAATCCTTTCACTTTGCACTCCGTGTTTACATCTCCTCGTGGGTTACGGTATTCGTAACCGTAATTTTTGGGACCGCCACTTGCAAAACTGAGAATCTTGTCGTCGGGATGATCGTCCGTCCAGGCTCCTAAACGCTCTCCTTCGATGATCAGGTAAGGTTGACCTAGGCGATCAATGTAGATGCAACTGTCCGTGTCAAAATACAGCACACGATCTCCTAACAGTTCTAAATCTTCGTACAGTTTTAAGCGAGCATGGGCTGTCACGTACGACGCAATGATGACATTTCCAAATTCGTCGGCTTCTACAAAGTCCAGTTCTTCTTCGTAATTGACTAAGAGCAAGTCCTCACGAACGACGTCCACGTGTTTCATGTATTTGGTTTCGTCGTGAATCATCTGAAAGTAGCGGGAAGGTTCTGTCAAATACTCCGTCTTGGGTAAACACGGTCGTTGTGCCATTTTACCCCACAAGCAATTTAACATCACTTTGGCAAACGATCGCCTTCCTTCGTTTTTCTCAATGTGGTCTAAAGTGATGCCTTCCTGCTTCCAGTATTTCTCTTTTTACTTTGTTTGGTCTTCGGGAGTGTGACACCAGGAAGGATATCCGCTAGCTTCTTGTTTCAGTTTCAAAAAGGCATTCACGTAGTCTGCAAAAATGCCTTTTTGAGAATCGTCGCCCTTGTGGTATTTTTCTGTCTTGGGAAAGTGGTAAATTTCGCACACTTCTAACAGTTGGTATCCCAAGTCCAGAGCTTTAAACAATTCCACGCTGACCCACGTTCCCGTCAAGGTTCGTTCTTCCTGAGTGTGCTGACAAGGGTGATCTTGGTTGCACGTTTCAGCACAAGTACGACACAAGGGAAACATCAGTTTTCCTTGGCAATGATGTGGTAAAACGGGATGGTACAAGTTCGTGGGAGGCAAGACTTTACACTTGATCAATCCTTCGTATTGTCGAATATTGTCTACGTCGATGTGTTCGGTCAGCAGTTGCGGGTGCCCTGCGGGAAAGTGGCAATATTTGCACACGTACGGATACAGAGAACACACGTCCAAGTATTTGATTTCTTCTCCTTTCTCTTCGTCGGCTTGGTACAGCAAACAGGTGGCATTCGTCCGTCCTCCGTACGAACTGTCCCGTGCGTTCAGAGGGTCCACCAGCTTGTAACTTTCCACGATGCGCTTAAACTCGGAATAGGTTTTCAATCGCTGATCGTACTCGTGTTCCCACATTTCCACTACTTGGTATCCTTGCTCTTCTAACTTCAAGAGTCGCTGACAAGTGGCCTGGTACAAGTCTTCCATGGTCCGTTGTAAAAACTGGTTTTTAGTGTCACGTTGAGGGTAGCAGATGGGACATCCGTGAAATAAGCACCCGTTAAACTCGTACACGATCTTGGGGTTTTCTAAGTCCTAGCCATCTACTGAATACCTTCCGATGGTCTTTTCGCCTCCTCCGTTGCGAGCATGTTGGATCCATTTGTCTTCCTTGTCACACAAATAATGTAACCAGCGTAGGGCTTTGACTGAGTATTGACGTTTGACAAAATTGGTCGTTTGAGGACTGATGACAGCTGGGGTGTTTTCGGGCATGAATCGTTGACGATACACTAAGGAACACGCTTTGGCAATGGTACAGGCTTCTTTCAAAGGATCGATCCCTCCGTGTTCCAGGAACAGTTCTCGAAATTTTCCTCAGCAGCGACGTAAAATGTCTTCGTCGGAACGACAATATTTTAACATTTCTTCCTGAAAGTCAAAAGGGTCCGAAGCGTGAGTCTGGTACCATGCGTATAAAGCTTCTCGTTGTTCGGTACGCATGTTGTCGGGGTCGTAGTAGTGAGCCTCAGGCAAATGGGGTAGAACGGCGTGTTGATTGGTTTCGGTATTGAAAAAGTGCGTAAAATAGCCTTTGGCCATTTCTGTCATGCCAAACGTTTTAGGCATGCGGCTCAAAGGCACAGCCAAGTAACTCATTGAATCTTTAAACTGTACTTGACTCACTTGCATGGAAATGATTTTGGCTCCGTTCAAAGTTACTTTCGGACGTTCGGTACTTTGTTCCGTATAGTATCTCAACAGAAATTGTCCATCGTATCCCGAGAAATTGTGAGCCATCACCGTGGCATAGCGATGACAATCTCCATAACGTTCGATATCTTCTTGGCTCCACGTTTCGTCGATAGGGTCTAAGATCCATTGGGCAAAATCGGCTAGTGTGTTCGGTCCTCGAAATATTTTTTCACGTCCTCCAGGAATCTTGCTGCAGTGAAGGCAATGAGTCAAGATAGGCTGTTGGATGCACTTCTCGCACGCTCGGTGAGCCACGCAGAAATTAGGAATGTGAATGCCAGTCTCTTGCATGCATTCGAAATCGAAAAAGATGAAATTCCCTTTCTTCTTCTGGTCATTATCTTCTTCTTCATGTTTAGAATGGTATTTTTGAATGTAGCATTGGTGTTCCAAGTCCACGATTTGGCGACAAATGTGACATCGTTTCTTTCCTTGACAAATGTGTAACTTGACACTATTGGTACGTATGCCTTGTCCACAAGTAGAGCACAATCTCAAGAGCTGACAAGCACATTTCTGCTGTGAACCTTGCGTCTTTAGGTGTTGTTGGTAACAGGCAGGACTGACAAACGTGTGCTGACAAGCAGAGCAATGCACTCGTTCTTGTCCTTCGTCCAGACAGGGTGTGGAGGCTAAATATCCCTCACATTTTGATCCGCAATGCTTATGTTGCTCTCGATTGTTATAGCCATAGTCACATTTCTCACAGTAATAACCGTATCCCAGGAATGCAGTGATACTGGTAATGGCATCAAAATGTTCGTCGTGATGATAGACGTGAATGTATTTTCCGTCTTTAAAATCTTTACCTCGAAACAACAGAGGTCCGCGCACTTCTTGAAGGTGAACTTTCAAGGTGCAACGTGGAGCCAAGACTTCTTGCAATTTTTGCATTTCAGGAATGCCACAGGGCGTGTCTTTAGCTAACCCCGCTTGCTGTAACAGGAGTTCTGCTTCTCTTCGTTGTTTGGCTCGGCTAGATTTTTGAATAGTTTTCCAGGCTCTTTTCCATTCTGCCGTGTCGTTCTTGTCTGCATACGTTTGTCCCATCACGATGGCACGGGCTAAACACATCTTGTCTTTTGGATTGTTAATATGGACGATACTACGCTTGAGGTTACGCAAGTTGTCTACCAACATCAACTTTTTTTTACCTGTCCCTTGGGGAAGAGACACGTGGGTCATGTACAGTGTCGCTTTTCCGTCCGTGATGTGAAATTTGTCTTTGGATTGTTGTACGTGTTGAATCTTGTCCATGATTTTGGAAGGTGTCAATTCTGTTGGACTGCTAAACTCGATCCAAACGGGAGACTTCAAATTGTCGTGATGAATGGAAAGTCTCAAGCGATCGTCTTCTTTGGCTTGACATTGCCGTTTTAGTGTGGTTAACAAAGAATCCCACACATCGGTGATGAACCCTTCTGCTTTTTCCAAGGGTACGTCAGACTTGAAATCTTTAAACTTCACTGCGTACGTGTAGGCCGTGGTTCTAAATTTTCTGGAAGAGCGTTTGTCCGTCTCCGAATATGGTAGTACTTTTCAGGGTTTACTGATGGTAATGGACTTTGATTTGGTGTAGACTCTTTAGGCCTCGATTCTGGTTCACTCATCTCATCTTCAAAATAGCTGGCATGAATTTGTGCCAAGACTTCAGCTACTGTGCGAGGGATAAATCACGTTTCTGCCTCTTACTTTCTTCTCCTTTCTTTTCGAAGTGATGCGATCGTTTCATTTTGATTGCAAAAAGTCAAATGACTACCTGTGAAACACCATGAACCCCTATATATCTATGTCAGACCAGGGCATATATAAAGGGCTAGTGACTCCCCTCTCAGTATTCATTTCACTCTCAATCCGATCAGCACAATGGAAGAACCCACACAGATCGAACTTTTGATTAGAGCTTTGCGAGGTGTCATACGAAAGTTTTCTTCAGACAAGCAGAAGGACTACTCTTCCTCCTTTCGAGATATAAATCAAGATACTTGCTATATCTGTCAGAACAAAGGGCATTGGGCTACAGAATGTCCAGATCGTTATAAAAGCAAGACCAGTGGCAGAAGAGACAAAAGTCAAGATACCTGTTATCATTGTAAAGAGAAAGGACATTGGTCTTCAGAGTGCCCTAAGAAACAAGAGGAGCAGGAGAAGGAGGAGGAAGAAGAAGAAACAGAGGTGACCTAGGCAAAAGAAAAACCCCGACACTTTCAGAAAGAGAAGACAGAAAAGAGAAGAAGACGAGAAAAATGTGAGGAAGAAGAAGACGAAGAAGAGGAAAAAAGTGTAAAAGTGAAGAAATTGAAAAAACAGAGAGAGTGAAAGAAAAAAGACAAAGAAGAAATCTATGAACTTTTTAAAAGTGTTGTGTTGTGTTATGTTGTGATTTTGAATTCTAAAAAATTTGTAACAGAATAGACCAAACTGAAAAAAACGTAAGTGTCTCTTGGTTTTCATTATTTAGAAATAATAAGGACCTACACTCATACACTCACAACACGTACATCATAGGGTTAAAGAAGGGATTTTGAGTTTTAATTGATTTTGGCAAAATTAATAGTCACTCTTTTTGAGAGTATTGGGTAGCCCTGAAAAGGACTGTTGAGTGTTTGTTTTTTTCCTTAGAACAAACTCAGGAACGAGAATCAATTCGCTTTAACTGCCTTAAGCCTTTGCCACGGCCAAGGCCTACTTGTGGACTTGCTCCTGTCAATGATTTAGTAGAAATCACTAGGGGTGGTATCTCTGGTGTAGTCACAGGGTTAGGTTGTTTGGCTCGGGAAGGTCTTTTTCTCTTGGGTCGTAATAAAGAAGTCTGATACATTTGTTTCAGACTTCTTAACTCGGCCAAAATGTCCAAGAGTACCGTGACCATTTGACTTTCGCTGTTCTCCTTCTCTCCTAGACTTTGTTTCTTCTCTACTGCTTCTTCTTCCTGTCGTTTCCTTCTTGCCTCTGCTTCTTCTCGCTGTTGCTGTTCAAGGAGAAATGCTTGCTCTGCTTCTTTCCGCTGCTGTAAAAATTTCTCCAATTCTTCTTTCTGTCTTTGTTTAAAATCGTCGACACGTGGTAAAGAAGGAGAAAGTGGAGAAGGTACTGGTACCGGAACAAATTCTTGGGAAGAAGATAAAAAAATCTACTAAATCCCAGTTGAAATCAACCTCTTCGGGAAGTAGCACTGTGTTCACTTTGGTAGCTGCTGCTGTACCATTACTTCTCGTCTCCACAGCCGGTGCACCCCAATTCATTGTCTTCTTAGGTTCCGTCATGTTTCACAAAACAATACCGCATCGATTCACTGCGCACAGACGCTAGTGTGCCTATATAGGAAATGTGACGTCACAGGTAGCTCTCTTCGGATTGGAAGACAGACTCCGCGAAGTGACTGAATTTTGTAACGCGTGTTGGGATTGGTGAACCATTTCAATCCGTTTCGATCCGGTCTTCCACTATAAATAAACGCGGTTCACTTCATTCCCTTCACCTGTTCTCATCACAGAGAAGATGTTGATCGACGTTGAATCCTCTACTTTGGTATCATCGATGCTGTTCCGTACGGACTTACCCATGTATGTGAAAACAAAATAGACTGTCATCCGGATCACCGGTGCCGCTATTTGGAAAAGAAGATGTTATGTGGAAAGACAAGGCTGTCTTAAGCGGACTCTCATCTACGGACCAGAAGTGAGACACAGTTTAAGACAAGCTTTGAGAAATTTGAGGAAGAAAAGAAGACCTATGCGATGTCCTGTATGTTAACGGAATGGTGTTAACATAACATAACAAACAACGGCCCTTTTCAGGGTCACTTCCAATGCCTCGAAAAGATCTTAATTTTCATTTTGTCTCCAACCAAAACGAACATATATATATATATATATATATATATATATATATATATATATATATATATATATATATATATATATATATATATATATATATATATATATATATATATATATATATATATAACCCTTACTCTTCTTCTACACGAATGCTCTTGATTCGTGTTTGTCTATAGCCATCCCTCAGGTAGCCTGACGTCACAGTACTCCTCTTTTTGCTACATTGTTACCAGTGGTAAGGCATGTTTTCCTTCACGTCCGTGCTTGAAGTATATAAAAGCATAGCGTTCGTCATTCGCGCCATCCCCACCGGACAAGCACAGCGTGCCCTGGTACGGACAAACTCAAAGGCAAGGGGCAGTCCAGGGAGCTCTACCTGCTGCCTCACAAAACCCTATCGGACAAACACAGCGCATCCATATCGAGTTGCAATTACTCCTCGAAAGAAGGAGGTATTGCAGTACCCAGCTCATATGGACTTAATTAAAGTTAAAAAAAAAAACCAAGGGTCTTCAATTTGGTTCATGAAGGCCCGCTACCAAAACAAACGTGATCCTTACGATTCCGCCTCGTCGTCAAAAAACAAAACCTACATAGTCACCAAATTAAGATAATACAAATGGAAGGGCAAACCTTCCCCAGACTGGTACAAACTTTCGGAAAACGGATAAGTACACTATGTACGCAAAATTCAAATTCAACAATAATACCCAATCCACCAAAATTTAAACTCAACGATTGCTTTACCAATTGAATGAGTGGCTCACACAACATTGGTATAAGGAAGTCCATTAGCATAACTGGACTAGATGTGACATTAAACCCGACCTTGCCGTTAGGTCGGGGCGTGTGGTTGCGGGTCTTGGTGTGCCCTGTGTGGCTATCCCTGGGGCGCTTCCGTGGTGTTTTTGCGCGCCTTTTCCGGGTTTCGTTTCCTCCTTTCCTCGCCAGATATGTGTAGATATGGACTGTATGTCAGAGGTCGAAGGTCTATCGGAAAAGCTATGGTAAAGGCCCAGCACTTGGGCTAAAAGCCCAGCACAGGGCTAAGTGCCTCTCTAGTGGAGCAATGTCGCCCAGCCTGTGGCGGCATCCAACCCGGGCCGAGTGCTTCACTAGAGGGGCTATCGCCCAGCCTAGGGTAGAGACTCCCGAAAGGGGCCTCAGGTCCAGCCTTGGACTGAAACAAGTCGCACAAGCACACAGTGCATAAGCGACTATAATTCCTCTTGCTTGCTCATTCGCGCCATTCTACACAGAATAATAAGGAACAGCAAAATGGATCTAATCAACAAGTTAAGAGATAGTTGGTGGTGGATGATAGATGGAGTCTATGTGGTGGAAGAACGTCAAAAGGAGTGGAGGTTTCCAGTCAGCCTAGACTTTATGGCGAGACTCAAAGCAGCAAGTTATCATTTGCAAATGATAATAATGGAAGAAGCAGATAAGATGAGAGGCTTCAACTATCCGAAATATGTGAGAATAGGAACCTTGAAGGAGATTTTGGATATTGTCATTGAAGTGGGATCTTTTTTGGAAGGTATCTTCTCTTTAACAGAATGGCCTTTTGTCAAAAAGGGCTTAGACAATATCAAGAAAGCGGAAGACCTAATGAGAAAAGTACTGAAAGAAGAAGTGGAAAAGATCAAGGAAATGTGGAAGAAAGAAAGAAAGGACAAAGAAAACCAAAAAAAGAAAAAAGAGTTTGAGAAACTCAATCAGAACTGGATGAAAATCCAACAAAAATTCAGAGCTCTAGGACATCCTGACTGGATGCCCGAAGAAGAAAAGAGAAAGAAGAAAGGAATTATTGGGAAAATCAGGACATGGTGGAAGAACTGGAGAAGATAAAAGAAGAAGAACCCAAAGGCCCTTTTCAGGGCCACTTCCAATGCCTCGAAAAGATCTTAATTTTCATTTTGTCTCCAACCAAAACGAATATATATATATATATATATATATATATATATATATATATATATATATATATATATATATATATATATATATATATATATATATAAAACCCTTACTCTTCTTATACACGAATGCCACCTGTTCCATTCCTCTTGTCGCTATACAGACCCTGGGTGTACTAGTCACTATACAAAATTTCCATTGACGCTATACAGTCCCAAGGTGTGCTAGTCACTATACAAAATTTCCATTGACGCTATACGGTCCCAGGGTGTGCTTTTTTTTCTTGACGCTATACGGTCCCGGGGGTGGGTGGGTCTGTAATGCTAATTCCCATTGACGCTACGGTATCCCTTATTACTACTAAGAGTTTCAAAATGGCCGTCAATATAGCCATTTTATAGGTTAGAATGACATTGTCTTAGTATAGGACCCGTAACATGTTATGGCATTAAGTATATTTAGTAAGAGCCCAATTTCAATATTACCATTTGTTCTGGAGGAGTAGTCATAATAGGAAGTTCACGATGCAGATGTGGTGGTCACATTTGGAGGCCATTTGTGCACAATTTCCAAACTAGTCAAACTGCTGATTGGAAGGCGCATTATAGTGAATAGCACATGTCGATATGACTATCAGCTCAAGAGAAGAAGCAAAAACAATATTTCAATAGTGGTGATCACTTTGGTTGTCAGATTGGACCTATTTTAAAACGGCCAACTACAGATAGGAAGATGATTTTAAATGAAAACCCATTGTCGATATGACCATCCGTTCGATAAGTGGCAATAAATATTTCCACAATACTCACTCAGATCAGCAATAATTTCATTTTGGGCCAACTAAAGAACATAAGAAATGATTTGGGGAAAACTCTATGTCGCTATGATCATCCATCTAGAAGGAATACCGATGTTAAGATTTTCAAGATGTACACCATTGTAAGCACGGCATAGGGGCACCATTTTCAAATCCTAATGCCAATAAGACCATCCCTAAAGCTGGAGTAACGATAAAAGATTTTCCATCTTGGACTTCAAATCGGCATCATTTTCATTTTAGGCCAAGTACATGTAAAATCAAGTCTGATGCTAATACCCCTAAATCAGTAGTATAGGGGGCACCCTGGGCACATCCGTACTTGGAGTGACCACAAATACACATTCTGATATGTGGGAGCTAGGTGCTCGTTTTTGGCTCATAAAACTAAGCATAACCGAAAGGTACGAATCCAAGGTAGGAAGTCTTCCCTTCTGTGCTGAACCACTTAATTACTTTTGTTTCTTTGACTCTTTCTTTACTTTCATGCTAAAATCCGCTAACGGAATCTACAATTATCTTCTTAGCCAGGACAACATGGGAGTAACACTGGTGCACGATATATCGGTGGGTTCTAAAGCATCGTCGTCTAAATTTATTGCGTATAAGGGCCGCGACGGTAAATGGCACTGTCAATAATCGACGCCTTACAGGGCATTTTGAAAATTTTGTTAATTATTAAGTGCAGAGTTTAATTATAATCATATAGTCATATATTTGTTAGACCGTTAAAATTTATTTAGTGAAAATGTCAATAAAGAGATATTAAATTTGATCCAGTCAGTATATGTTACCGGCCACACAGAATGGAATTAACAGATTTCAGAGAAGCACACGTAAAATATGAACTAAATAAATTTACCTAATAAACTCGATAGAATTCCGAGTGAATACATTATTCCAATTGTTGTGTTTTGAGCTTGTAAAACTTTATCTGTACCCTATCTTTTGTGTCTTTTGTATATACAGAATCCTGTTAAGTGATATTCTGAGAAATTATACATTGCAAATTTATTTTGGGTTACCTTATACACTTTACAAGAGCAAAGAAACAACAAAAGTCTTTATACATCAAAATACCTCTCTGCAGTCAAAGGAAAGTCCGAATATTAAAAAGAGATCAGAGGCAGTGCGATGTAACAAGATGCCTATTTCTCTCTCACTGTAACACCAACCATAACCCCTACCCCACCCTATAGCACGTGGTTATTTGTCGATTTTGTTTAAATGGATATTTACCTTATTTGTGAAACATCCATTACCCTTTTTCCGACAGAAAGAACTGCTTCTGCATTAAAACAAACATCTTTTTATTTATGTAATATCCATTTCTATTATTTCGATAGAAGGAACTGCTTGTTCATTGAGAAACATTATGTTTTTAATAGCGACAGTCGTGTGAAATAGTTGACTTTAAAGATCATCATCATCATCATCATCATCTTTACCAACAACAATAATATTAATAATAATAATAATAATAATAATAATAATAATAATAATAATAATAATACCAACCACATCAATATGGTAGCTTTGCTTAAATTTCTGTTAATAGAAAAATATTTTCCCATTAAAAGTGGCAAAATTATAAATAATTTCAAAACTAGTGGGAAAATCAGCCAAGTGTTACTGAAAAGCATAGCTGCTTAGCATCTAGATGTCATTATAAGATATTACACATTTTTTTGCTTTCGAAGCCAAGCAATGATAGACCATAAAGATTTATTATGTCAGTCGTAATGAAACCTTTGTCAGATAAAGTTGTCTCAATACCGATGAGAAATCTGAAATAATGGAATACGTCAGATATAACACATAATGAAGACAGCCGTGGTTGTAGACCAAAGACGACGAGAAACTAACTTGAACGAAGTACTTGGGGACTCAAGCGAATGATTTCGACAAAATGATAGCAATACTTAGTTCATCCGATAAGAGTCTTAATTTAAAATAACCAAATCTGTTTTATGTCTTAAATTCAGCAACATCTATTTATTGAACCTAGGTTTCATAGTTTCAGATATTTCAAATAATGCTGAGCGACAGTATGGAAGAGTTTTGTATCATAATAAAAGCGTGACCTGTGGAATGTGAGTTATCAGGTTTCAGACTTTTCTCTTGTTACCATATAAGTAAATAAGGACTGGCAATGGAGACAAGTGAGATAGAATTATTTCTTCTTTGGAGATGGTGTCAATGATTACTGTGGAGATGAAAAAAATAATCAATATGTCTTGTTTTACTAGTGTAATGTTTTAATGAGTTTGCACATAACTGTATATATATATATATATAAAATCGTAAAATGTTATACGTCCCTTCTGTACTGTGTCCATGTTATTTACTATCTGATTTATGTACTGAATTGAAATATTGATGCAAAGTAACGGAAAGTAACTTTTCCATTAAACTAGACCCGGAAAAAGTATATATCATGGCTGAGTTCGTTTTTAGTCCGTTGTCTATTTTTTGACGCATGAAGTCAACATTTTAGCGATAATATGAACATAAATGTTATAAATTATTATTTACAGATGCGTGTAACCTTTATAGTAATGCATATGCTAATTGCTCAAGATTTTTTTTCCATGATATTTATAATGTTTACACTTGATAGACCGGCTCAGTTCAGTCTGAATATATAGTAAATTAGTATCTGCAGCAAAACATCAACGCTCTGTTTCAATCAAGGAAAAAAGAGCAAGAACCGATGTCGTCAAATTTCACAATAATGAATAGGAAATGGCAAATAAAGCAGTCTTGAATAATTTAAATTGATTAACAAAAGGTGTAATATATACAAGGACATAAAGAATGCAATCGGGAAGAAAATAATGTAGAGAAAGGAATTAAATTGACTGAGAAACTTGAAACAAAGAGGAACACGTTATGCAAATGGAGGTGCCAAAGTAAGTGAAAGTATGGAGAATCTATGGCTCGATAAATTTGAAACGTCTAAATTAAAAGAAATGAGGAATATTCAGATTTTTCAGCTAATTACAAAGTCAATTAAAAAAATGTAGGACATACTCATATTGATTGAGCATATGTCCGAAATGCACATGTATGTTGATTCTGGAATTATTCTCCTGGGGATCAGTGTTCATCATATGGTATACTAAAATAAAAAATGAACAAAATTAAACAAAGAGCTCAAAAATATTAAATATCGGAATTTCAAAAACGTAGATGAACAAAGTTAAAGCACAATTTAAGGCAAGTTCCTTGGGACACGATTAAGTTTTATGATGATATAAATGATTTATGATTAGTCTTCAAGCATTTACCATACATGGAACGTAGAATCGGATTAAATTCAGAGAAGTGAATTAGTGACGATATCCTGTCGTCCATGCATAATTTGGATGTTCTGCATGAGAAAGCAAGAAAAAGTAAATACTAAAATTATAAATGATTTAAATGATTTGTTCTGTAGTATTGCGTTATATATTGGAAGGATTTTATTTCATTACTACCTGGATATTGAACAGATGTAAAAACAAAACAACTTCCTACCAAATATTTCAGTGGTTTTTGTTCGGAAATTAAAAAATATCTTTAATTCAAAGAATTCTGGTTATGATGTAAGTAAATGGTGGAAATTTAAACTGTCAATAGATTGTTTTGTTGAACCACTGTCTTACATATTTAAGATATCTATTGGAATGCATAATTTTGTTGACGATGGGGAAAAGTTATAATAGCCACTTTGATGCCAGGAGAAAAACTTAGTGTTATTAATTACAGACCTGTATTTCTTCTACCTCTTATAAGCAAAGGTCGAGAGACATGCTTCCAAATCATTTTATGATTACTCTGTGTCATTCAGGCTTCCGTTCGAATTGTTCCTGCGCGACTCGGTGGTTTGTTGTTGTCGTTATTGTTGTTGTAGAGTTTAAAAAACACCATTTTTTCAGCACAAGATAGGCTATACATGGCGTTCAGTTTAAATGTTGGAGGAAGAACCCGAGAAAACCCCGGAAAGAACCACCGACCCACGAGAAGCTACTGGCAAGCTTTTTCACATACCAACATTGGCCGAATCCGAGACTCGAACCCACGCAGACAGAGGTGAGATGGCATTGATCTGTAACGATGAGCGCTTTAGACCACTCGGCCACTCGGGGCCCAGTGCTTTGTTTTATCAGACTATTTATGACGGTAAATTAACTTAAAGCTTTTGATGCTGCTAATCCTAAAGTTCTACCGCATAAATGATTAGCATATAGTGTTACAAAATCGTTATATCAATGGTGTTGATCTTGTCTCAATAGTAAGATTACAAGCTGTGAGTTAGAGAGGTACTGTCTCAAGTTTTAAGGAATTTCCATTGGAATATCACAGCGATCAATTATGTTACCCCTCTTCACACATAAATGATTGTCCATGGCGTTTGCAACAGTCTTCTCTGTCTATGTATGCATTTACGTAACTATATGTTAGTAATGAAGACGTAAGTTTTCTTGAGAGTAAAGTAAATGAAGATTTCCAATGTGTTATAAAATGGATGCATAAAATTTAGCTCCAATTTACAGAAACCCCAGTTCATGCATATCTGCTCAACACATGGAGTAAATAATATACAGAATTGTAACTTCGACGTAAATTGTACAAAATGAAACCACTGGGCATGTTTAATGCATCCTTATTGATACAACTAATATCAAAGGCAGGAAGGGTGATTGACAATGCCTAAAACATGTTATCATCTACATCTCTTTTCAAAGATCTTTGATTGTTGCCAAATAAGGATTAAATTATGTTCTTCCTTTTATATGTCTTACATTATTTAGCACAAGTGTATTTAAATGTTTCAAGTAAGGAACATTAGCACAAGAAGAACAAGGTCAAGCGACAATAATGATTTATATAAACACAAGTCAGGACGGAGTATTTAAAGAATTTTTTTGCTTGTTTACACCGGTACAGTTTTATGCAACAGTTTACATCTTGATATTAATCAAGTACCTCACCCTTCATCTTTTAAGAAACCACACCCTTCATCTGTTAAGAAACCTACCTTCATCTTTTAAAAATAGAAACTCTACAAATATTTTACTGAGCAATCCTGATTTTATGACTGCATATATATATATATATATATATATATATATATATATATATATATATATATATATATATATATATATAAACTTCTCTTATATTTGTATTCGTTAATGCAGAATATTTTAACTTTGTAGATTCTTTGCTATGTACATTTATTTTTAATTACAGAGCAATAATGTAAACCAGCTGTTAACTAATAATGTCACCCATGATAACAAAGGTTATTATTATTATTATTATTATTATTATTACAAAAAACTATATTTCGAATGAAGAACCGCTCTGAGAAATAAATCTATGTTACCAGTCAATTGCTGATAGAGAGGGCTGAACGATCTTTATCATTAAAATATTTTGATTTTTGCTATTACAATGTTTTAAATGAACCTAAAAAGAACATAGTAAAAAATGCCTGCTCATGTTTATAAATGTCTTCTGATAGAATTCGTAATTCAAAGTACTTTGGGTAATGTCAATCGGTGTTATATAATATTATGACTTTAGACCGATTTTGAAACAAAGAACCTGTCCGTGAATTAACCATTGCGTCACGGTCAAATTCGCGGTTACTTTCTTTGAAGAACCTTGCCGCGGGGCAAGAAATTCTGTTTGTTTGCAATTAGCACTGATGTCACCGGTCGGCTTAGGCTTAGAGGCCGGAAACTCGACATTGTAACACCTCAGTGATACTACCCTAGATCGTTTTCAAAGAGACCACCGGTATCTAATCAGAATTAAGATAGTCAAATTTTGGGCAGGTTTCTCACGCAGCCAGACATTATTCTGTTTAATCTGTTGTGAACGAATCAGTGCATTGTCTGGACATTGGCGAGAGCAGACGTAGGGAAGTTGGAGACACTAGACTGCGCTCCGAGTGCCGAAGTTACGCGCTCGTTAAAAGGGCAGGAAAGGGAGTTCTAGAAACTTCGGACGAGGTTGGAACAAAGGCTTCTAGGGTAAAATATCTTCGCCCGAATCTGTCTCACTTTCGGTGTCGTAAGCTTTATACGTATTATGTGCATTTAATTTAGTAGAAATTTAATCTTCGATGTATAGCTGAATTATCAACATGTCGTAATGTAGTCTATAGTGAATTAGGAATATTCAAGATTAATGAGTGTAGTTGTTAGGATAAAATCGAAGTGGATGGTGTAATCTGCTACAATGTTGCATCGTGGTGCAAAACTGAATTTAATAGGGAATAGTGTTAGACCTTGTATTTGTTTGTATTTGAATGTATAGTTGTGGATTGTTAATCATTGTTCGCCTTGTGCACGTATAATTAGGCATTTATATTTGTATGTGTCTTTTATCATTTGTAAGGTAGAAAGTGCGTAGGAATATTGTTGATGTTGATAGTTACCATAACACAACAAGCATCGAAGCCAAACTGATCCAGGCCCAGCTTCGTTGGACCGGCCATGTCATCCGCATGGATCAAAACAGAATCCCAAAGCAACTGTTCTTTGGCGAGCTAGTCCAGGGCAACCGAAACCAAGGCCGCCCTCACAAGAGGTACAAAGACAACCTCAAGACGCACATCAGATGAGCAGACCTTCAACCCCATCAGCTCGAGCTCGCTGCCTCAGACAGAAGTCACTGGCTAGTCCTGACCAGAAAAGCCAGTTCTACCTTCGAGGCTGACCGCCGCCAGCGTCTTGCTGCAGCCCGTGAGAGACGTCACAGAGCTGCGTCTCAGCCACCCCCAAGTACCGGTGTCCCATGCCCCACCTGCAACCGCCTGTGTTCATCGGAATTTGGACTCCGGAGCCACAAACGCGTCCATCGTTGATGAGACTGCACAACATGTCTTCCTAGGCCCCCGAGAGACTACCAAGATAAGAGAATTAGGGATACATATGTATGTACCAGAAGTCGTGATATTATTGTTATTGTTATAGCCTTTATTATAGAAAAAGCGTGTGTGGAATATTTAGATAAGTGTGTATGAGTTGACCTAATAATTTAATTGCCGTAATGCTGGTGAAAGGTCTGTGAGAGTGTGCTAATTCACCTGTGTTCGAACAAGGTGGCACAACTGTACATCCCTTCTAATCCAGAGGAAGCTTTCTGGGTGGGATCGGACGCCACCCGAAGATTAGAGAGGAGAAGACGTGGAGAGCACGTAGAGATAGGTTGTTGTGAGAGGAAGGAGGACCGGAGACGGAAACGAGGGCACCGGAAGTACCGACAAGGAGAGCCGGGAAACGGAAACAAGGGTATCAGCAGTGCCGAAAAGAATGCAA
>JAECUM010065764.1:0-12348 GCA_016617855.1 Megalonaias nervosa | reverse complement strand
GAAAGTGTTTTGGATTTTGTTTGTCTTGTTTCGTTTCTCAGATGTGTGTGTGGCTGGGTCGAGGATGGATATCCATATTACATCAAGCAGATTTTAATCCTCCGATGCAGATACGCCGGAATCAGTTCCTGCTGGGATTGGCACAGTTGATATTATGATGCTTACTGTACGCGTCCATAGTAACAACAAGTGATGAATGAATTAAACAGATACTGTATGTCACACTGTGTGGTAAAAACTATTAATTATTTCTGCATGTCACAATGTGTGGTTAATACTATTAATCATTTCCATAACTCGTCCTCTATTATTCGTATGTCACACTGTGTGATTAATACTTTTAATCATTTCCATAACTCGTCCTCTAGTACCTGAGCACAGTTTTGGTTTGATCTAAGCGAAAGCAACATTCAATGTTTGAATTTGTAGGCATGTACGTCTAATCCCTTCTTATCACGTATCGAGATATTGAAGATTCGTAATGGTTGTACTATTCAATATTTATTGGTTAGTTCATATCCCATGTGACATTTAAAAGATTGTTTATTGGTAACTTCATACCCCATGTGACTTATCATAGATTATTTATTGGTTACTTCATACTCATGTGACTTATCAAAGGTTATTTATTGGTTAATTCATACCCCATTTGACTTATCAAAGATTATTTATTAGTTACTTCATACCCCATGTGACTTCTAGGAAGAATTGGTTATATCTGTTGACTGAATTATTTAGAGATCATTTTTGTCCAAATGAGATACTTTTGTTTCATCTGTGCAGAAAATATTATTCCAAAACTTATTTCTTTTCATCCGCTATTTAGTTTTAATGTTTTATCACTATAAATAAAAATTTAGAAACAGAAAATAGAACAAGAACAACATATTTACAAAATCTGAAAGCTCAATTAAGTATGGATAAAAAAGTTACTAGTAATTGTTCCAATATTGCCAATCGGAGCGCCCATATCCCGCACACACAGCAATAATGTGCTTTCCAAATTTTGCTCAAAAAAAAAATGAATAATTCGTCTTCTTTTATAAATTTCATATAAAATGAACATTCTTGTCAGATCTATTACATAGTTTCATATGCAAGAAATGTAACACTGTATCTTGAAAAGTATGTTATTGATTTCGTCACCCTTAGGTACAAAAATATGTGTATTTTAACAGAAACGAGTCCAAGAATCAACCAGACCAAAGTTATGCCCAAAAAAGCATGCAACTAAATGAGAAAATAATTATAAGACAAGTCTCTACGTAATTTTAATTAATACCTCTCAGAAAGCATTTGTATGGATTTTCATTTGCTTTGTGTACGATTTTAAAAAATCTGTTTTAAATATCGTACGTTCCCTAAGACATATTCAACACTCATTTGTCTGTATATAAACTTTCTAGCATATCGCCATTTTTAAAGACTATCAGTAATGCACAATTTAATACAGGTGGGTGAGGGATGGTATTCTGATTATGAAGAAATGGCTAAAAATTAAGCTAACAGTGATGTCCCATTTCTTTCAGTTAAATATTCTGCAGCATTTAACAGTGGGCGTGTGAAAGAATAATTTACAATTAAAAAAATTCCATACTCTTTGTCCACAGAATTTGATGCAGTGTACAGCAGTATGAAGTCTCTATGTAGTTAAAATGAAATGCCACTGACACTTATAATCTATTCAGTGACAAGAAGAAGTAGATTTGTATAAAACTTTGAGAAATTGAATCAGCTTTTCTGTACATACTGTTTGCAAATAAAATTAATTTTAGTCAGGCCTGAACAACCTTGACAGTAGTTCCTAAAAATAAGGCAGGAAGGCTTGTATGGACCATAAACGGCAGTTTATTTAATCTACATCCAGTTTTCTATACTTTAATAATTAATGAATCTTACGTTTAAATCTTTAACCAAGGTTCAAGGCAAAATGTACAAAATGTAAGAATTTGGTCTGATATTTCCCCTTTATGTAGACCACCAGCCACATTAAGCCGACTCCTTGTATCCTGTTTTCTATAGCACCCCATGTCTTTGCAAATGACTACACTGTATAAAATTAAACTAAGTTACCCAGTGTTCAAAAGTCATACACATATCAACATAAATAAATAATTATCACAAAAACAGAAAATGTCACTCAATCACCACTAATATGTGTATATAACTAATTGTACAAATAAGTGTCAACTCTTTCCATATTCGTGTCCTATATGACACACTGTATATAAGCACATGGATATATACATGTATAAACGAATGTGAAAACGTGATTTATCTGCCCTTAGAGCAGCACTCGTTTGCATCAGAGGGGCATGTCAAACCAACTTCCGGCAAGTATTGCTTCCATGCCATATTGCGCGCGAGTTGATCTGTTTGACTTAGCTATTTCCGCTACTCGTGCTTGTCAATGACATAATAAGCGTCTCATATCCTTGAATGAGTGACATAATAAATGAAAGAAATTAAACTGGGTGATAAACGTACAGTTACCATCATTTATCTGATATGCGATGTTATCAGTTGTTGAATTTTCTCGCTTCTTTTGATTAAATAAAATGTTCTCATCTATATAACTAGTTCACCATATTATTTATACATTCAGTGACAGATTAGAGGGCTACAAATCCATTTGTATACATTTTATACAAAAAGACACCAGCAATCCAATAATGAAAAATAAAATTCTGTGTAAAGCATGTGCATCTAAGATAACTAATAGGATTATTCCAACACAGGCGTTTGAACACATGCACTTATATGTATGTACCATCACAAGCAATAGCAGCTGTAGTCAATTACTCGTTCTAAGTACTTACCGGAAGTTTTAAGTATGCAGCGGCGCACTCTAGCAGACAGGGTAGGTAACCGCATTTTCACATTTGTCTATACATATTAAATTCACCGTTACTAAGCAAGGTGCGCTATACTTAATGTAACATTCACGATCAGTGACAATCGTAACATCAACATAACTGAACGAAGTTTCATCCTCTGAAGTATGCACACTCTTTTTTTTTTTTTTGTTGCGAGAAGTGCCTTATCACACACTAGCTGAAATGCATACCACAAACTAATATAGTTTTAGCACTTACAAGCAAATTCAATATATACCCCATTTCTGCAATCATATAAGATGTATTTAAGATAAGCTGCGATGGCAAGTACTTTTCGTCATGTTTAGACGGATATAAGGAACCGAATATTTTAACTTTGGCGGATTAATATTTAGAGAACTACTTGCGGTGAAAGAAAAGAGGAAAAGAATGAAAATGTAACCAAGCAAACAAGTAATTTATAGTATGTATGTCGGAAATGTATGGAATTCTCTTTACTTGTTTGACAGCCATAGTGTTACAAGCATGCGTGTAATATGACCGTCAGTCACGGGACCGGGTATACTGGAAGAAGACTAATATGGCGGCTCCCATTACACGGCATAGCGATGTTTGCTACGTGCATTGTGCGCTGTATATAAAAATGAAACGCTTGTGGCATCTTCCTTAGTCTTCATGCAACAAAATAATCACAATGCAACAGGTCAATATTGTCTCAATGCGTGATCTATTTATTGCATGTACAATACAATATCAAATTGCCAATTTTAGCTCATATAAATACATTTTTCCACTAAACAGACTGTCCCTGAAGAAGTCTTTATAGTTAATAATTTAATAGCTTCTTACTTATTAAGTACTGTGCGTACTTTTTGGCTATACCACACCTACCCACCCTGCTGAACCTATTGATATTACGAATAGGAAATAGAACTTTAAACCACCACTATATAATTCAATATATAAAATCTAAAATCTCGATCTAGAAAATGAAACTTTAAGGACATGCAATTTGATCCAACACGTGATATTGGCTTTTTCGGCATACGACATCGAAATTTTAACTGCAACTTTCTCATTGGACCAGCTTTTGTCCGCTACGGCGCCTCAAAGTGTCCCTCATTTAGCCGCGTACCTATAATTCGTAGCGCGTACGTACGGTGTTATTTAGTCTTCATGACCGCAAGGCCCAAAACTGTTTCTCGTGCAAAGTGCTGATTACTGTAGCTTACGACCAATCTACGCAATGCTGACTAAAAATAATTACGACGTATTTAACTTGAACATGTCTCCAGACTCATTTCGAAATATATAATAAATATCTTTCTCTAACACAGTACTACTGTCGGCATTTGGCAGTGTGTATTCAGTTGTAATGATGACGATTTAGTGGAAGATTAATTGGAAGCATAGTGTATTTTGGTCGATTGCTCGTGTATTGTTGGGGGTGAGGACAGGTCCATAGAACTTGCCCTGTCATGCCTGAAAGTTGTTGTTTATTATGCTTAGCATGTTTATCGTTTGACCTCAGATTCCACTTTGCAAGACATAAGCTGACATTGAAATAAAGATATTGCACGCAGTGCAACGTATTCAAAGACATTTATTAGACAGGATTGTCGTTCCTCAATTAATCATCAGTCCAAAATAGCAAAATAAAAATAACCAAAAGCAAATGACAAAATTGACGTGGACGATATACTCTTTCCCACTTTCATTTCCTCTATTGTTCGCATGTTAACATATAATATGCTCTTTGGGGCTTCGAAAAAATGTTCATTATTTCATAACCCGGCTTTTATGGAACCAAATTGCAATGTTTAATTTAATATATTATATTTCTGACACAACATTGACTCATAATTCTTGAAAAGTACGTTCTTTAATAGGCTTTGTGTTCTGATAAGGATTTTTTTTTTCTTAAGTTTTTTTTTTCTGATTGTTGGATCATTCAAAAGGGAAATAAGCTCTGAACATCTTTCCTGTCTTAACTTGTTTCGCTTCCAATATAAGTTCTGTGTCCCCAAATATAAGGGATGTTTCCACTCTCTTGTCAGCCACCGTATTTCCCACTGCCAAGGGAACTTGGAGTGTGCCTAGCAACCGACAGCCTTTGTCAGTAACGAACTGCGTTGACTTGCTCTTAGAAGTGTACAGGCTGAAGTGTAGCCCAGTGTCTGATCCACTCGTTGGTTCGCTTATAGTCGAGACTGTATGACCAATGATCACTCTCTGTCCAATCTCTATGTACTTATTGTAGACGTCTCTACAAACAATTGTTCCGTCTGCTGCGATTGCTTTCTTGTTGGGAGGATGTACTGACTTATCAAATTTCACGTGTACTTTCACTCCATATGAGCACCGTGCAATCCTCGATGTAATTGTCTTTGGGCGATGACCATATAGCACCGCACCTTTCAAAACAACTAGCCCACTTTCACCAGGAATTATGATTTTTTTCCTAGAAAAACTTTTCTTAAATGCCTCTTGTACAAGACTACACTCGGCGAAGCCTCCAATCAACAATATGGTATTCACGTTATTTAATTCTGACTCTGCCAAGAGATGTCTTACATGCTTGACTGCCTCATTTATTGGTTCGTAGAAGAAATGACGAACTATATCCGCATCAACTCGTAGCTTATCGCCCAACCAGGTAACCCGTCCGCCATGTTTCGATAACTGGACAGCCTTTTCTATAGAAGATCCATTCCGCTCAAACAGTTCTTTCAGAGACACGGGAACTTTGATGGTAACTTTATCGCTGCTCGCACTCTTATTTCCTTTAGGAGTTACAGATCGTTTCTTATTCTCGAACTCTCGGAGTAGATCGAGTAGATCTGACATTTGTTCTTCTGTAAATTGTCTTATTGTACCGTTTCCCACAATGTCACTCAGAAACGCCATGAAATTGCGATCGACGGCAGTCCCGCCCCAAGGCCCTCCAGTAGGGTGATATAGCTCCTTCAGGGTACCGTCAGCTTGTTTTTCATGGACAGTTATATCGGCAGTGCCGCCTGAAATGTATGAAAGGAACATTTTACTATTTAATTTTATTCCAACTTCAAATGAATCATCGATGAAGCATCACAAGCAAGCTAGAAACCTAGCCTCTTTTCTGTCCCTTACAGAACCTGTGACCAACAACAAGTCTCAAGTTTATAAAGCAAAGACTCAATCTTTGACCTATTTTTCGTCCTATAATTTCAAATGTTATGACAAGAGATTAACACCAAATGTTGATGGTCCTGTGAGGTAATACTTTCGTAAACTTCAAATTTGAGGTAATAAGATATTATTATAAATTTCACATTGTGTCTCACAATTCGCATCGTATTATACCATCTACATACACTTCGGTGGCAATGATTTCGCTTTGTACGTGCATGGCCCCTGTTTCGATTCTATTTCAAACGCTTTAAAATATAAAGCAGTACCCTTCATGCTCTCTTCTGTCCTCCACATCAAAGATCGACTTACGCCATCATCTGCCTCATCGAGAGCTGTTTCTTTTTAAGTGCCAGTCGAAAGTACATTGTAAAATTTATTATAACAATTTGTAAAACTTATGTATACTAAACAGTTGAATACCCACCCCCGAGATCTATCACCATGTACTGAGTTCCCACACTCGCTATTGCATCTCCAATTCCAATATCAGACCCTTCTTCACCTTCTTCTGGGTGAGATCGACTAGATCCAATTAGCTGACACCACAATGAGGCTGCTTCCGGTTCAAGTGCGATTGATAACTGCTCGTTTTCAATTCCTGCCTAAAATGTAAATGTGCGGTATTTCTCTAGTATTTATACTATTAAAGAAACAGCTTCAATTCTTTATCACGAACCTTAAATGGCACAGATTTCCACCGAAAATGTTAATTTGTATGTATCTATCGTAATAACCAAATCCAAGGAACGACACTCTAATCTTAAACACGTAAACTGGAAAGAATGCGAAAATAAAAATCATCAAAACAATAAGTTTATCCAACAGATATATTTATCCTTGTAATAAAGCAATGAGAAAATGTAAATATATAGTTACTTTGGAAACTGACCGGTCATCTTGAGAAAGGCTATTTAACTTTCGCATTAGCATGATCTTGCCTCTCTTGAAAATGTGGATCCATGTCTAATCGAATTATATTACAGACTGAAATGGGCTTCAAATATTTTGTAAGATTTTCTCTCCCAAGAAAGACATATATAACATAGTTCCTAAGAAACATGACCTTTTCATTTAAACAGAATGTTGTTGTTGTTGTTGTTTTGAACATTTCTCCTTAAGTTCCTTATAAGAAAATAAGTGGACATAAAAAAAATTTAAAGCGAAATTTGAGATATATAAATTCCTGCCACATGACTATAAAAAAATCCCTCCCCTCCCCCCCCCTCCCCCGGGTTGGCGATAGCTTTTTGTTACCATATTTTATTGTTTGGGGGTTGGGTTGTTTGTTATAAATAGCAATCACAACGAGTCAGTGCGGCATTCTGTGTGTGTGTGTGTGTGTGTGTGTGTGTGTGTGTGTGTGTGTGTGTGTTTCGTCGGCGAGACAATACTTTCCATATATTTTAGGTTCATACTTGATGTTACTTAAGCTGATGTGATAGTATAAGTTTGCTCGCAACTCTCTCTTTGGGTTGAAACATTCATTTGAAAACAGAATATTCAAATTATAAAGCTAAATGAGCCTTCATTAGCACGTTTACTGTTTGATTCTTACATTTATGGCCGCTTGTCTCATAAACTGTTTGGCCTTGTCGTCCCAGATGGCGGGAACTGTGATCACAAAATGGACGTCGCTCTGCTTTGTTTCGGGAATTCTGTCATGTAACGCCTGCAGAAGATGATTCTTCAAATAACTAATAGCCATTGTAAAAATCGATATCGCTGAAAGTGATCTCCCTTTGATGTCCTCGATGATTGTGTCTTGTGTCAATTCCTGTAATGGAAATTATACAAAAAAAATTTATAGACCATAAATCGTGTATATATATGAACCACACTGAAATGAGTATATGAACATGTATTCGTTGTACGTGTTAAATATGCAATCACTGATCCAGAAACAAAAAGAACGAATAAATGGAAATTACCCTCATCGATTCTGTATCGACGTTGTACAATCCCATTATCAAATAACTCAGGGTCAAAACACCCGGTTTATAACAAGACGCGAAACGTCGAGCCATGATCCAGACTGATGCCAACAACAAAAGGTGATCTGGCAATCATGACTGAATTACTATTTGAATGATACTTGTATTATATCACTATACATTTTAGATAATATAATAAAAGTCCTCTAATTACACGAAAAACAAAAGAAATCACGTTACAGTTTAACCTTGTTTTATAAGAACTTCACCTTAAATCATGCAACCGAATTAAGTTTTAATCAGCTGAGATATGCATGAATATTACAGAGTTTTGAACGCAGCGCGTGAAAATATAGTCATTATTCTTCTCTACTATCACTCTTAAAACTACGATTCTTAGACGGATTGCGGCACAAACTCACATATGTGATGTACGGTTATTGTGCAGATGTCAAATTTTGCAGCATGAAAGATTTCACAAGGTGAATGCCTCTGAGATGTCCAATGCCAGGATGACAGCAGTTTCATTATTTCTGTCAGTATAGAGGTATAGTTATTCACGCTTGCTCCAGTGTAACCAGGAAACCTCTAGGAAAAAGTAGTTCCAGCATCGAGATTACCGGGATAACGGTATCAAAAAAAAAAAAAAAAGACTCATTATCGCTTTCCTACTTCTGGGAATGACGGTAAATATATGGCTCTTAAGTAAGTACTTGATAAGTATATAATAAAATCAATTATGATTCCAGCATATTGATACAGAAAATGTATAATCAAATATTCGACCATAGAATGATTGTGAGAGAAAAGTCGTATATAAGAGTTAAGTGTAGAGTTTAGATTTCGTATACCAAGTAAATTCTTGATTTACCTATTTGCTTGCATCAGTGATACAATGATCGCTGGATCATATGTCGTATTAGAAACCAGGGAAACCTATGTCCTCCTAAATGCACGTTATACTTATCCTTTTATCGTTTGACTTCGTCATCATTTTGTTGTTCTTGTTGCCTCCTGTCCTTAAACATGGCGATACTTCTCAGCTATTATAACTATTAGTGGGTAATTTTATCTGTACCAACTTCGTCACTGGCGTTTTTAAAGTACGAGACGAAATAAGGATGAGAAACAGGAATTAGCAACATTACCCGTCATGGATCTTCAAATTCACTTGCCTGACACCCGGAATAAGTTAAAATTCGGTTCGGGCTAGGTCAAGTTAGAAAGGTACTTGCCCGCGGGCTAATTTAAAAAAATATAAAAAAATGAGAGAGGGATACAGGATACAAAACATTTTATTTAGAAGTCAGTGGTCAGGGTCAAATATATAAAACTAACTCTGTGGAATTAGCTCTATATTAACTAATTTACGGACAAGGGTCGTGTTCAGTTCCGGATGCTTTACGTTCCGCAATCTCCGCCTCTATTTAGCGTTTATATGCAGCGCATTTGTCTTCTACAGAACTGGCCACATTTTCTATGATTTACTGTAGGTGCCATTTCCATTTTGTAGTCAATACTACGGTCAGTTTCGCATTTTATCACGCAGATGTGATAATGTAAACATGTATTATTTAAAGCAAGTTTTGACAAATAAGGAATAAATATTTATATTTTAACATATCAGTTACAGGTCCTAAGTTAGCCTCAGGCAGTTTGACGGATTGTGGACTCTAAAGAATCGGCTATTCAAAGATTGCTTTGATTCATGCTGTAAATAGGTGTTAATTGTTAATAATATAACACGTGAGATTTCTTTGACAGGTGTTTTTGGAAATAAGAGCTCTAACGAGTAAACACCAGGAGGATTTCATTGAAAGCACGTTTGATGTTAGGAAAATGTAACACCCGCAAGCACAGTTTAGAATTTGTTGTTTACATGATATTACAGGAGCCCGCTACTTGGTGATTGGCAAACAATTAAATGGACAAAAATAAATTCTCACGTAATTCTCAAAAGTCTAATTAAAAAATATTATGTTGCATGTTGTCAATTTCAAGGTGACAGGATGATAATTTGATAATTGTTAAGTCAGTGGGTAAAATAAGTGTTTATAAAACCTTCAGTTGTGAGTATAAATAAATCATTACAGTCTCTCTCTCTCTCTCTCTCTCTCTCTCTCTCTCTCTCTCTCTCTCTCTCGTTTACTTGCAAATCTAAAAATCTAATTCCAACCCCTTTTCTACCTACACATTTAACATTTATCTTCTGCCATTATAACTCTTTATAACCTTTATATATACATATGGTTTTTAGGGTGCGAACAAAGATAGAAAGAAAACAGAAGTTTAAGTAAACATAGCGCGGTTTCCTTAAAATATATCATATTTCATTTATCTTATTGTTTTACTCGTATTGGGGAATTGAGCCTGGAGCAAGCCCATATTTTCCAATGGCAAGTTGAATTTTCCAGTCGGCTTGCACTGCGAAAGCTGACTTTCATCATAATTGTAAATCCAGATTACAATTAGAGGGAACACACATGAACCTAAATATTTTGAGCAAAAGCAAAATAATATCAATGGAAAAAAATCAAAAGAAAAAAAAAATTAGGCTGTTTCAACGTGGAAATCTCCAAACTGTTGTGCTAAGCGGAGAAATTCTTCCCTGTTATCCAATAAAAGTCTTTACAAAAATAGAAAAGGTATTTAACCTTAAACAAGAATTAGCGATCTATGAATCTTCTTAAAAACGATTTCGAAACTTTCAGCATTGCAAGAAATATATTAGGCATGTCTGGTGGATAAATATCAGACTAGAAAAAAATCATAATTTGGATAAGTCAACTTCAAAATACCGATTGTGTAACAGGCGATTGTTCCGTATCAGTTTGAAAAAAAGAAGCAATATTTGCACATTGTCGTATTTTCAGTGGTCTATTCACGTATATTTTCGTAATACTTTTTGTCAGTGTTCGTAAAAGAACCGCCATTACTACTTTGTTTAAACATTTATTTACTCTCTTTTTAATAGAAAATACATGCATATAGATTGGAATAATTTGATCTTATCGTACCTCTGAGTCATGTAGCACCATTTTAAAATGCCGGAAAAGATACCAGTCAAAATGCTCGCCATCTTCCGCTAGACTGACGTATTTGTTTTCCGCCTGGTACCCAAATGAATCGAACTCCTTTTCAGGGGTCACCAGCACACATGTTGGGGCTTTAAGGGACAAAAGAGACCTAGACCCAGCTACCCAGCTGGTATTCGTGATTATCTTAAGAGGCTTGGTTCTGAAGGAGAGCGCATATCCGCTGTATGTTGTCCCAAAATCCATTGCTCCCACTAGCAACCTGTCACACGTAGATTTTGTTGTCATGGTTGTTGGAATTCTAAGGAAAGAAAAAAGAAAACACGCATGGCGATAAGAATATCAGAGCACCGGTTTGTTTAAATATTACACAAATGAAAAGTATACAAGTGTACTTCTATTCTTTAGATATAAAATGTCGAGTTTTTTTTTAAAGATGCAGACCGATATGATTCACAAGAACATCCGATCAGAGTCTGAAACATCTTGTTCTTAAAATTACATTAAATTCAAAATTAAACGTTTTATATTTTATGGTTTTATGTCAATGATCTTCATTAGCTAGGAATATTATGATTGGATGGAGCCACAGGAAAAACTGGTCCAGGTCATTCGGATTAAATCCTAACTGATCGCAATGTAATTTTGAAATGTATCTAAACGCCACTTTTATTTTTATTATTTTCCCATTACTTGGAAGTCACTATTTTTGGTACCAATATTCGGAGTACGTTTCATTTTTGCTGCCGTCAAATTTTTGTCAAATTTGAGTTTCTTTCTTTTTCAAATATTTTTTCCTTACCGTCAAACGATATTTACAAACGATTCTAATTATAATCAAGACAAGGTCTTTGTACATTAGAGGAAGTAATCGCTAGTATCGTCTCATTATCTTTAGGATTCTTTTTATATCAAATCTTTTTAAATTTTTGTATTTGTTTTCTATGCGAGAAAGTCCAATTTTTATGTACAGAAATATTTCAATGTAAGGAACGGGCAATATTTCAAAAGCATTTCAAAACAGAGGAACGGACAATGTTTCAAAAATCGAACATTAGGAATTGTATTATGACTGGCGTTTTCACAGCAGTCGTGTGATACTCTCACAGGTTTTGTATATCTTTCCCTTTTTTAAACTTATATTTTATTGACTAATTAAGAATAATAAATATTTAATTTTTACAAATACTTGGTTCAAAACTAATTAGTGCATGATAATACCAGCCATTCTGTATCTTGAAGCATATTTGTATTCTTCTCAAAAATCATAACAAGAAAATTTCCTTTTGTAAATAATAAAGGTTACGTCATTTATAAACTACTTGGATTACCATGCTATTGTTTTGCAACCATGGTAGCCTCAACGACATGGTT
>JAECUM010065763.1:0-17507 GCA_016617855.1 Megalonaias nervosa | reverse complement strand
GCTCAAGATATGCAGCCTTGCATATGTTCATGACATGTTGGTACAATGAGAGAGTACTGTCGAGAGTAACACCTAGGTTTCGTACTGTGTTACGTGGAGGCTCGTACAAATGTAACAGAAGAAAAGAATAAAGTCAACAAGTTTTTTATATTTTAACAACATAATTTATTTCCCTAGAAAATAATGTAAAAGTTGGAAAATAGGACTTACGGTTTGTGAATATAATCCAAAATTTAATCCTAAGAATGAAAAATACAAGTCCTGTCACTAAATAGTTCTATTAGAATCCAGGTTCGAATATCGACGACATACAAATATGGAGGGCGATGACTTCAGATGTGGTCCATGTACGAATATCAACAATTCCTCAATTGAATCACAGTTTCCGAATAATTCCAGAATAAATTTCCACTGAATTTCTTTCTCCCAGAATTTATAAAACAGTACACTCATTTGGTTTTATAGAGAATAAATTATTTAAATTCCAAACACCAATGAATTTCAAAACAATCTGGTAACCTGTCCGGCTTTCTAGGTATCAGGAATACAACTGACTGACGAGCGCTCAGAAAGGGTTATATATTCACCCGAATTATCATCCCGTTCTCGCGAGACAAATCAGATCATATCGTATATTATATAGTAACTAATATCAGCTGATTAGGTTTCATCGTGTATTATATCCCAATTAAAATCCATTACAAACATGTTCTGAATACCATGAAAATATTGTGCTGATATTTAAAGATGCTATTAGCTGAATAATGTTGTAACAAGAATTTAATTTTATATTTTACATCACATTATTTACTGGATTACAACGGTACTACACTATTAGCCCCTTATAAAAAGTGACAATGTCGCACACATGTTTATTTACTTTGATTTACTCTTGTTTTCTCGTGTATCAAATTCCTAAACTGAGCGGAATAAACATTTTATGCGTGGTCTATATATGAGTTATAATTACATATTTAAGCAGTTATCACATTTCGTTACCATATACTGTGAACGAAAGGAGGTCAGACGAGGAAAATCAAGGATAAAATGTCCTTTTACCAAGCAAGATGCCACAGGAACCTAAGTCACAGGTAGAAAAGGAATTGGAAGAAATATCAAGAAAACAGAACAAGATGAAATCTTTGGAAAAAGGTTACAATAAAATTATGATTTGATAAAATAAAACCGTAAATAACTTAAGCTAATACGATTTAACCGTTTTGAAAGGACAAGAAACGTTCAATCACGACCCTCCGGCGCAAGGAAACGAATAAATCACTCCAACACAAACGTACTTTATTATAAAAAAATTAAACATATGTCATTCCGGAGAATGGAACAAAATGGTAAATGGAGTCAGGAACGACTAATTAGATGCTATAATAATTGTATTGATTTTCCGCTCTCTCCAAGCTTATATTTGTAACTATAATAAACAAAATATTAACGATTAATGCCGGCACATTCCTTTCTTTATACAGAAAATGACTTTTCCAGAATAGCTCCGACTTTTCTACGGTTACAATGCATTATCTGCATGTTATTCAGGTGCAGTAATAAGAATTATATCTTTCCAAAATATTTTATAAAGGTACCAAAGACAGAGAGGGGTGGTTGGGTTTAAATGTACGGTTCACCGCTTACAGATCACGACGCACACTAAATCATTCCATTGTATGTGTGCAGATGATCAAGACACTTTAGTAGTAAACTAATAGGCGGATCCTGGACCAGAGACCCAACTCCCCCCACCAAAACAAAATTGGGTAACATAAAGTATTTTTTACTAAGGAAGTTGGGTCACCCGATAAATTAAACATTTTTTGGGGGTTACTTGATCCGTTTTGGGGGGAGTTGGGCCTCTAATCCAAAATCCGCCTATTAGTTTACTACTACGATATTTTAAGGTTTAGACAAAATTTCATATTAAACAATGAAATATTGTATAATATGGGGGCTATCCGCAAACAGCAATCCGACATGTTGGATTTGATCTAACAAACAAATTTTGTTAAGAGATTTGATTCAATAGAATCAGCCTCATGCTATACTGGCATAAAACCTAAAATAATAAGCGACTGTATTCAAAAAGTTGGATATCATATATCATCAAAATATGGGTCAGTATGGTTATTCGCAACTGAAAATGACGAAGAGGTTGTTCAGATGATTTAATGATCTTTGTTGACAATGTGGTTGATATTTTATTTGATAATGATATTACTAAAGCTATACAAAATTAAGCATCTAATTATGTTTTTATTTAACAATGATATACAAAAAATATTTACAAAACATGTAATCACAACACAACCCCATGTGAACTCCTAGATTGCCAAACAACATTCTAGCAAGCTCAGGGGCAATCGAAATATCCCCATGTGAACTCCTAGGTTGTCAAACAACATCCTAGAAAGCTCGGAGGATATTCGAAATTAGACGAAACACAACCCCCATGTGAACCCCTAGATTGTCAATGACATTCTAGTGGGTCCAGAGGGTAATTTGAACAGACACAACCCCCATGTGAACCCCTAGATTGCCAAATAACATTCTAGAAGGCTCAGAGGGCGATCTGGACAACAGGCAATGGACAGCACAGTTACAACCCCATGTGAACCCCTAGGTTGTCAAATAACATCCTAGCAGGTTCAAAGGTTAAATATAAACTTATCTCTAAGAACTTAATTAACTTATCTCTAAGAACTTAATTAACTTAACTCTAAGGACAGCACAAACACAAACGGGGGCCTTCTCTACGTTCAACAGATTTTTGCACACTCTCCGCCCAAATCAAAACCCGGGAAATGCAAAAGTAAAATAAAAATAAACAAAATATAAGGTAAATAAACAGTTATCTCCCTTAAAATCAAAGGGCGACAACCTCTACCTTAAAATATAAGGCGGACAGAAAGTGTTATTTCCCTTCGAATTACATGGAAGACAGAAAGAGTTATCTCCCTTAAAATACAAGACAGACAGACAGTTATCTCATTTTTTTAAAGAATTTCATCGCCAATCACTAGAACATCAACAGTAGCCACCAGAAATGTTTGATTATCGTGTTTATACAAATAAAATTTAATTTTTCCACTTACTTTTCGACGGCATTTGAATAACTCTTTCATTGCTATCTTACTGAGAAGATAGATACTACCTTTCACGAAAACCTTCGACCGGTCTAAGTCTATATTAATTTTGCTATATTTTTCTTGACTTATCCGATCGTGAAAATTTTCGTATTTTAACATAAGCTCATCTCTCAACTTTTCAAGATAATCAAAATATTTGCTGTTATCTGATTTAGTGAGCGAGAGTTTCATTCTATCGAATTTACTAAAGCAAATGCCTGAAATTTCATCATTACATTCGACTGATAATTGCTGGCTATTTGTCATCAATTTTTTTTATTTTACTACTAATTCCATCGTCTAACGTTAACTTTTCGAACATTATTTCTAAAGTTTAGATAAAATTGCATAGTGTCCAATAGCTAACGTATAAATTCCATTCTCGCAATATCTTTTATCATCAAAATTGCCAAGTCCACGTTTGATAATCGTATCAGTTTCAAGTTTGTGATGATTTGATCTAATGACATTTGTCTTAATAAAACTGATATTGTTGTTTAGCGCTGCTTTAAAATCGTCAAAATGCATCATCTTTTTCACATATCAGCGAGGGATACCTTTCGCTTTTTTTGTCAGTTTATTATCATCTAATATCACAGCATACATTTTACTTCGAAGTCCAACAAACTCTTTCACTGGCACAAACATAAATTCGTCCTTAAATTTACCAATAACTTTTTTATTCGTATTATCATTCAATCCACTACTGGTCGGATAATCTGATAAATCAAATAGGTCACGGTGTTTATAAATATCCTCATAGACATCCTCACATTTTATATTATAAACTAGCGAATCTGTGTCAGTAAATAGCAACTCCGAATCTGGCCACTGCTTTTTGGTAAAATTATAGTGAAAATCGTACATCAGCCACTTTAATATATCAAATACAGCTGCACCAACATAAATCGGTTTATTTAACTTGAAATTTGTCTTTCGTCGTTGTATTGCAGCAAGATTTTCATTAAATATTTTCATGCTAACAAAACCGTCGTCGTTAACTAATTTATTTCTACGATTTATATCATTACCAGTTTCGATAGAAACTCGTTTTCTATTGTTTTCCATTGTCTTACCAAATACCGAGTTGTTCATCAACTTGAAAAAGTTTTTCTCAAAGTCGGTTTTAGCCACAGCACGACGTTTCGTATTTAAGTTAATATAATCCGCCATCCACCTCGACTGATTAAATTTTAGTACACGATGGACTTTTCTCAGAATCAGTCCAGCATCTACTGCCTGTTTTAAATTTTTGTAATGTATCACGTAATTTCTTTTATTTAGGAAATTTGGAACTAGTTTATTAACAATCGATTTTTTTTGCTGTTGTCATAGCTTGTTGCTCAGATGATAGTAAACTGTAATCTATCATCATCGATTCTACACAAAATGGGTAGTCGTTATGTAGATCATGCAACGGATAATCTAGATCGACTTCAACAAAGTATGAAATATCATGTAAATCTTTTTCAGTTTCTGTAAGAAATTGATCTGGAGATATCCAATGAAATCCACAGCAAGGCATTGACTCTGACATTGCATAGCCGTACAAAGTATTAGAGCAAGATAAATAATATGATTAGATGGGAGATTTTTATCATAAATGTTTAGATATTTATTATTAGCTACTGCATATTTTTTTGTTATAACACTAATTCCGCCTCTGATACCCTTTTCAATAAAACTGAACATATCGATATCTGTCAAGAGATCCAATTCTATTTTGCTTGTTTTTAGTAGAGCGTCCCATGACAGCCAGGGAGCAGAATAATACCAACAAGGATCTAGTCCATAATTTTTATGACTAACTTGACGAAAACTTTCAAAAACATCTGCTAGTAATAAAACATCTGTTTTCAAATATAAATCATGATAATCACCAAATGTTCTGCAGTTAAATTTATTCCAAATATCTTGTGCATATTTATACTAGTCGTCTGACACATCTTCATTTTTGAGTTGCGAGTAAAATTTTTGTCTTTGCTGGGCAGAGAAGTTTCATCAAATCTGCTCCAGTCGTCGAGATATTCATATGGAAAGATACCTTTTTTTGTCAGATCGACGTAGTTTTCACCAAAGCAATTTCGCAGATTACTGAAACTACTACAACCTTTTACAAGCTCATCTAATGATGCTGCCATGAATTGCAGACTGTCAATAAAACGTAATTTACCAAGAGTAACTGACATATACTTTTCAAAATTATTTGGTATACATTTTATCTTATTATTTAGTTTTAGTTTAGATTTAATTTCCTCATTACCAAACGCTTCTACAATAATATGACTATCATAGCCGCGAAAGTTATGTAAAACGACAGGTATAAACCTTGGTGCATGAAATTTTAAATTACAATTATTATGAGCCGCTCCACTATACTGACCAGTTAAATGACAATGATCACGAACTTTATCACAGACTCCGTTTGAGTCTACCAATAACTTTTCGCAAATATGTCAATTAACTGCTTCATCAAATTCAAGTTGTTGCTCAGATGTTATTTTCATTGGAGCTGTTTTAAATAATCTGTTAGAAATAATATTAACTTCGTCTATAAGATTTTTTAGCAGCCAAATTGCTGGACTTTCAGATTCACTATCTTTACATCTATATAACTTAACCGGACATGAAAACTTATCGTCGATGCAACAAACTATTTTATAAGCTACTCCGCAAGGAACATGTTGCTGTATTTTTCTTGTACTAGATTTATTAGGATCATTTTCTGCACCAGCTACTGGAACGAGTAGACACTCAAAATCTGCATAAATAACGAAAGGTATATTTAGCTTGTGATCATAATTTTTAAATTTTAAGACTTTTTCTTTCTCGCTTGGCATAGTTATTCTTTGAACGTTGACACAGTATTTAATATGTTCCTGTAGTTTTTCAGGTTTAGAAAACCCTTGTAGGCATCTGCAACAGAAATATTTCTTCCTTTTATTTTTATTATACTGTCCGCCAACTAAACCGTTAAAGTTTTTTATCCAACAATAATGTCCTCGATAAAATAATAAATTTATTGTATTTTGTGTAGCAGTCTCTGAAATATACCTTGGGTAAACATTTTCTCGCTCATCTAGTCCGAAAACATTTACTGAAATATTGTTTTGTTTTTCAAACTTTGGTATCTGATTCTCTGCTACTGGAAAATTATCCCGTTAAAATTTAGTTCGTCTTTGTACGGTAAATACTTTTCAATTCTATCATTATGGTCACTCTGAGGATGTCTCTCCGACAAAATTGCCCAACGAAAACACTGATCGTCGTTGTTTTTAACATTTATACAGCATTTTTTGTTTTTAATTTTTTTTGGAAGATCAACGTAAGAACTACCTCGCAGTACGTTATATTTTGCTGCATGAATTAAAACTTCTTTTATCATTTCAAATTTCCAACCTGACCCAGATGTAGTAAATTCCTCCAATTTTTTATTTATTTCTTGGTGTATTTCATCGGCGACTGTGGCAATATTTGTTCCAGTTACTTTTCGTGATTTAGCTGTTAGATATGGTTCGGAAATTTCGCTGTCGAAACATGTACTTTCAAAAATTATATCAAGTATATCTTTTTCGACTGCATGTAATTTTGATAAAATCGTATGATATTGTACTATTAGTTTGATACTTTTGTGAGCGGCAAGTTCTTGGGCTATAACAGGTTGTAAAAGATGATATAAATTTGTGGAGTTAAAATTTGCTAAAACATTTTGATTATCAAATTTGTAACTGTTGTCAAATCCTGTAAAGGCAGTCGCTATTTTTTCAGGTTCTCCCACAAGGCTCTTTTTAGCAATATCTCGCAATTTCAGCATTGCTATATAATAGAGTAATATTATATCTCTAATTAGTTGTTCGATTGATAACTCACAGCGCGCCAAGTTGAACAATTAATGAGAGATATAAAAAATCCTTATAATATAATGACACAAAATCTGACAAGCGCAAACGAGCAAGAGTATTATCACCCCAAGTATAACCTATATGCTGGAAATGCATTAGGTTGCACGCCAGCTGAACAAACAATTAGAGATATAAAACAATCCTTATAATATAATGACAGAAAGTTTGAGATATATTAGATTGACAGCGGAGGAGCAAGAAGAATATCACGTTCATCCGAAGTATAACCTATATGCTGGAAATGCATTAGGTTCGGTTATTAACATAAAATCTAAAAAATCTCTTGGTGAAGCAACGCCAGCAGGCTATAAGATTAGCGTAAGGGGAGATAATGCTGAGAGAACGGAAATGTTGAAGAAAGATTTTATTTACACGTTATTCTGCGATGAAATTCCAGAAGGGCAAAGAGTATATAGAGTAAATGGCTCGATTAGCGATGATAATATTGAAAACTTAGCTTTACAAGATGAGTATCAACCTCATCCAGTATTTGATTTATATGAGGCGAATGATAAGGGAATTATTAGACATATAAGAACTAAAAACGTTGTTGGTTCTATGAATAATATGGGGTATCTCATGGCAACTGTCAGAGGAACACTAACCGATCAAGTTAAGTATCTTAGCCATCGTTTTGTTTACGAGACGTTTAACGGACCTATACCTAATGGTTTGGTTATTAATCACATCAACAACATAAAAACTGACAATCAAATAGAAAATTTAGAACTAGTTACCCAGCAGGAAAATGTGAGAAAAGGACGAGGTGGTGGTGCCAATTTTAGATGTACAGCAAAGCCTGTTATTTCCTTCAAGCTCGAAAAAGACGAGAAAATCAGTTTTAAATCAATTTCAGCTGCGGCAAAACATTTTGATATTAATCCCATAGCAGTAAAATTTGCTGCTGATGGAATAATAAGATCAGCTTTTTTCAGGAAAACATAATGCTTGGGTTTTCTTTGCTTATAGGATCGCTGATCTTTGTAAGCGCCTTTTTGGTTAAGCAACTGTTGGCAAACGCTATAATATCATCGCGATCAAATTTTAGCGTCATTATTGCGCTATCATTAAGTTTATCCTTTTCTGCTGCTGTTAGTAATATTCTATTATTTTCGCCAGGCATTACAATAACGTCAACAGAATACGCACTATAACCCGACAAACATTTTCTCACTGCTTCAGCTAGTTCGTTATAATTTAATATATTAACTTTTTGATGATATTTTACCTCAGGAGATTTCATCTATGTGGTCATCTTATAACAATAAATTAGATAAAAGCATATTATAATATGAACTTAATGAAAAGACTTGCTGAAATATACGCGGAAGATACAATCGCAAGTGATACAATCACTAGCGATAAGGTCGCCAACAAAATTACAATTACCAGTGATATAATAGACAAATCTGCTAGTTATAGCGAAGATGATATTCTGTACGACAACGAATCTGACGATGAAGATGAGATAGTCGCCGTCGCTGACAGAAAAAATTACAGCAGACCAACAACTGGACGATATAATGTTAAGTATCACATTGCTAAAAAAACAATAAAATTTAATTTTACTGTTGCCGAACAACAAATATTTTGGCAGCTTATCAAACCTTTTTTAAATATTAAAATTCCAGGCCGACAGAAAAATATAAAATTCGATTTTATATTTGTCAAGATTTTTAACTTAATGACGATCTCTGACGATCGCAAACAATATCTAATATCGTTATGTAAACCAGTAAAATGTAAATCTATCAAACGTAAGTACGAGGAAATCTATAGAAACATTATTTCATAATTTGTTTGGTTGGGATCCAACTATTAAATTCATCGCTATACCCACGCCACTTAACTAAACTTTTATTGCCTTTTTTCCGAATCACTTTTCCGATAACGAAAACATCTTGTTCAGTTTTTTGTAGTTCTTGTTCATAAAAACTACCAATGATCGGTTCCCCTGCCAGATTTTTCAACGCGTATGTTACGGGTATTGTTAAAAGTACTTTATCAACAACAAATACTTCTTCGCTCCAGTTTGGAGTAAATCCTTTTTCAAATGTTTTCTTCGTCAGAGAAATTCTAACTTTATCACCAACTTTAAATTTATGTCTGCGGTACATGTTTTCATTCACTAATATCGGATTTTTATTGCGTCGTTTGGCGAGAATTTAGTGGTTCGGTGTTTCGTGTTATTATATTCGTCAACTATCTGCGGAAGCTCATCGACATATCTGTGTTTTTAGCTGTTAAATATTTGTGTATTTTTTCGTTTAGCGTGCCATTAAATCGCTCGACGACAACGCTTTTACCTTCGTTTCCTGTAACATACTTTTTTATATTATTTTGTTCCAAAAACTGCTTGAACTTTTTATTGAAAAATTCTGCTCCATGATCAGTCCAGATTCTATTTCGTTTTCTTTCTGCACTAACAATAATCTGCTTTAACGCGTCAGTCATTGACGTTCCTGTTTTATCTGAAACGGGTACACTAAAAAGTATATTTACTAAAGACATCTAGAACGTTAAACAAGTATTTCTTGTTATCGTTAAACTGAGCAAGATTTGACACATCAACTAAATCTATCGCCCAGATATCATCAACGGCATTTGCGACAACCTTACATCGCGTAAACTGTTTTTTTTTAGGTTTGTGTAGTTCAGCTGCAAGATCTTCATACAATTCTTTCCCAAGTCCTAATTTATATTTGGCTCCAATAAAACTCTGCACCAGCCTTCTATCAAAACGTTCTCGCATATTTGTCGGGTTCATATCGCGAAGTTCGTCTAACATTACTTTATCGCAGTCTGATTTTGAGTTTTCTACACGAACGTTATCAGGACGTTCAATGTCACGATAACAAATGTCATGGCGCATTGCTATTGCATCAACTTGATTGTAAGGCTCTTGTCCTGGCAGCGGATTATCGTTTTCATCTAGTTGTTTATCTAGCGGATTATAAGGTCCAATATATTTATGGCCTGGCAATGTCCAGCCTCCTTTTGGTTTTGGCAATTTCCCAATTACTTTATGTATGTCTATACCTGTTCCAATTATTTCTCTGTTGTTACAACGTTGACAGTATGTGACAATTTTATTTAGCTCGAGACATAAATCTCTGTCAGAATCGCACTTGCATATCATTCTATATTTTTAGCCGTCTACTAAAACAACCGACAAAATATTTCTGAAAAGTAATAATTTTATTATAAATCTGAAAATATTTCAGAAAAATTAAATTTTACCTGTTTTTTGTTCAAAGTTTGACGTTCTTTTCGACCATTTTGCCTGCTGTTTAGCGATTTTTTGGTCAAATTTCTTATTTTTTGAGGGTCAAAACCCCAGCACTTTTCAATATAAATTTTCATGTTTTTCAATATTTTCTCAAAAAACAAGCAAAAATTAACGAAAAAGTTATGAAAAATCAGTATAATTTGGATAAAAAAGTACAAATTATCAAAAAACATGAAAATTTATATTGAAAAGAGCTGGGGTTTTGACCCTCAAAAAATAAGAAATTTGACCAAAAAATAAAAACCAGTGGGTACTTATCTTACTCAGAGACAGTCAGTTAATCATCTACTAAAATAATCTTGTCGGGACAACCAGCTCCCAACGACTTTATCGCCGGGGATAATTTCTTTAAAAACATACTTTTTCTTTTTCCGCAGATTGCGCAAACACTTTTCAGCATTGTCCTGTTGTTCTTTGTTTTTTCTGTTGTCTGTTTTATATTTTCTGTTTTAGTTTTACATTTGAGACAATATGTTGCCATTATTATATTTGTAATTTAGATAAAATTAATTGCAAACTTTAGATAGCTTTACAAAAATTTATTGCAATCTCATCTTTGGTGTGAGAAGGTTGTTTGTCAAACTGTAAAATAAACTTTAAAAAGTTAAATTTAGGCTGGGACATCTGTTTAATGAACATTATACAATAATATCCGCAGGCAGAAGTTCCAACAGGTTGAAGTTGATTGGACGAATAATATATTATTTTATATTTTTTGTTTATATATTTTTTTATTGCGTCGCTCGGAGAAAGTCCAAACGAGTCAAAATAATTGTTATTATAAACTGCTACCCAATGTGTGCCGGATCCGTCGTTGAAATCTTCTATATTTATCACACACGAACCACCTGTGATGTTAGTAAGTTCATCTTTAGAATAAACTCCGTGAAATCTGGGAACCGATCCTAACTTATCAAGTATATCAAAGTTACTTAGCGGGATGGCCGTGTTCCCGGCAATGTTAGTCCTCGTCCTATTCCTAGCAGATTCAGTAGTATACTTCCCGCTAGTCCCATTATAAGTGGAGCTATTGGAAGAAATCCTCCTTTGGTTGTTCTTCGACGTCGCGGTGTCTTTTTTTTTCGTTGTTGTTTTTCTTCGTCGTGGCATTATATTTATCAGTCACATAAAATTTATCTTTAGACTATTTTCTTTATACCACCGCCAACAATTCCACGACCTTCAACTGCTTTTTTCGTTGCACCAGATATTGCTCCAGACGCTGCTGCTAGTCCAAGCGTTCCTAGTATAGGTAAAATTTTTGGTATTATTGTGCTAGCTAATACTGATAGTGCCGGACCAAAGAAACCACCTTGTTTTGACATCGCTGTTATTTGTGCGGCACTTAAATTTAAAACAAAAGGTTTTTTACGATCGTACCTGTTCACCTGTTTTTTGGTCAACATCAATTTTGTTAAAATACCCTTGGAAATGTCAGGGTTGACCTTTAATGATACCTGTCTCTGCTTTGCAACAGCAGCTGCTAATTTTTTAACTTGACCATCTGTCAAATATATTTCTTTTACAATATATTTTGTCATCTTATATACAAATTGCAGATTAAACTTGGACTGTCATTTTACCTCCAACAGAATCTATCGTAATAAATCTGTCGCTGATCACTAACGCGTACACGTACAACTGCGCTACTGGAACTGCTCCAAGTGTCCAGGTAATTTCAATATCAGCTGTCGAATCAACAGCTCGCTCGCTATGTTTACTAACATCAAAATAAAATATTGGATAAAGTGTACGAAATTCCTCTACTGATATTGAGATCCATCTTCAACATCTTGATATTTTTGCACTGCGTCGAGCAGATACATGTAAGGTTGAGTAATATTTTTATTAGCGTCATCTGCAAAATTACATTCTATCGCCCGCTCCAGATATTGCTTCGAATTTAGTCTAGCATAATATTCGTCTAACATCGGCGTCATCAAATATTGCATTATTTTGTTGTTGGTTACCACGTCGCGCTTGTTGATGAAATACAACAAATAAATGTCTCGGCAGTTGTTCGTTTGATGTTGTTGTAACTCGCCATGTGTAGTCAGTAGTATTTGGAACTGCTGTTTGATATATTTTATGTTGCTGAAAATAAATTTTGTTTGTATGTTTATCGAGTATACTGTTTAAATCTGACATTTTATCGATTGGCGGAGTTATTCGTGGCATCCATAGCGCAAGTTTGTTTATGATAAACTGTACATCAGCTCCGCCTGACCTAAACAAGCAGTCGTTTTGTTCTGCCCGATCTAAAATAAGTGTATGTTTAACTCCACGAAATACTATGTTGTAATCGCGACAAAAGCCAAATACTGTACTTAATGACACCATCATCGTAATTTGACGTGATCCTTCTGCAAGTGCCTTTCTTTTGGTATAACCTTCATTGTAACGTATATTTCTTACGCTAATTGCACCGTTAACTAAACCTAACATTGCAACACCGTCCGCATCTGCAGATTATACCAAGATTATTACAAGCAGCAATAAGTGAGACTCTTGTAGCGTCTGCATCAGCGGCTGCAGCTGGTGCTGCAATACCAAAATTATTAGCATTAGCGATAAGAAAATCTCTTACAATTACAGCATCTGCAGCTGCATTAGCACCATGTTTAAATGCTCCTTTTGAAATAAATTCTCCAGATACTGCTAAACCACGTCCAGTGTCCTTAAACCACATCATGTTAGTTGCAGTTGATCTTGAATAATCATCAGAAAACGAAACAATATCTAAAATTGTACTTGCAACTTGTAAGTGACTCGAAATATCTTCTACAGTTTGATTAGCTAGTTGATATCTAGCACTTTTGAATAAGCACCTGCCATTATTTATAAGAGCTACTTCTGTTCCAGCTGCAATTGCAACAGGCGGATTAGCTACTGTCATAATCTGACCGCGAACTTCTAACATTGCCTTATGTGGCAGTAGAAATACATCTTCGTCTCGAGTATTAAATGTTCTGACGCCAGCTTTATTTTTGGTTCATTAGAATTTTCATCGAGATACTCAACATACTCAAATTCTGTTACAGTGTCATCGGTGTCATAAGTTTCTGCTAAATCGAGATAATTTTTAACAGACATTTTTTAATTTATTAGATTATATAAAATTTTATTGCGGCGCCGTTACTTTAGATATTAATTTTTGTATGATCTTCTCGCCCTTTGGTGATAAAAGGTTTTTCGTTGTTGTTATCATAGCACGTTGCGTTTCTTTTGTTGGAGCGATTTCTGATATAACTTGTTTTATCTCAGATGTAGACGGTGCGCCTTTTATTTTTTCAGCTATTTTTTTGTCCCACCGCAGTTCCAGCGGCAGATGCAGCTCCAGTTGCAAAAGCTTTACCTGCGTCAAGTGCAATTGGTGCAACTTTACGCGCGATTCCCGGAACATTTTCAACAATTTTAGTAACTATATTTCCCAAAAATCCTCCGACTATTTTCCTTCTATAAATTTTTTTTTCTCTGTTTCATTATATCTGAGGTTGCATAATTTTCATTGCCAAATCTTTCGCTTTATAAAATATGTTTACTATTGCGCGCGTAAGTGTAAATAATAAGTAAGACCTCATTATTTAGATCCAGCTGTCGCCCAGATTGATCTGTCAACTGCATATTTATTGTTGTTATTTGATTTTCAACATTTAGCGGACAATAAATAACCTGCCATGGACTAATTTGCATGAGAGAACCTGGTGGAACGTCTGGTGAGAAACTATATATTGTTTGCCCTTTACTGCCCTGGGATGAGTAAGATCCGGAAGCAATAGAGCAATTTATTAATATTGTGTTTACGTCAGTTATATTTACCGGCAGTTCACCGTCAAATGTAGTAACTTCTTCAAGAGCACCATAACTGTCATTAGTAAATCCTATCAGTTGTGCAATGCTTTTTTCTCTTGGTGTAAAACCGATTAACACATCTTTTAATTTTAATCTGGCTCTTAACGTGTTATAATTCGCTGTTAACTCGAAATTATCAGCTACACTGCCAGCTTTTGTTATAAGCTCCTTTACAGTCCTATTTAGATCAGTGATATTATAAGCTCCTTGTGGAATTTTGATTTTTTTTAATCTACCCCCTATAACATTTGGAGTAAATGAAATTTCATCATTGACACCAGTTTTTACGTTAGCCATGGAATGCCAACATGTACATGAAATTAATCCAATTTCATACTGTTTTCGCGATTTAATTCTATTGGCGGAATATAATTTACTGAAAAATTTGCGCTATCTTTTGCGGCTGTACTAGAGTCAAGTAATAATGTTGTTGACATTGTTATTAATTATATTTTTACAAAATTAAGTCGCGGTGTAAAGTTTCGTACTCTTCAGATGTTAATAAATTTTCCGATCTTAGATGATCAAGTATGTCAATAATTTCATTATCAATTTCAACACTAATATTACCAGCTTCTTTTGCGGACATCAACAGCATTAATCTGCCTATCATTTCAGCAGTTGATGTAAATATTTTTACACCAGATCCAGTTTTTACTCTTGCAGATTCTCTATATTATTTAACGCGAATTTCATCGACTGATCTAAACTTCCTTTGAAATTTCCACCCTTTACCATATTCTTTTTCTCTATAATCTCCCGCTGCTGTGTAAAAGACATAAGCGATAGCACCTTTCCTAATTATATCAAAGAGCGGAATTATATCTTCTTCTTTTTCAACTGCTCTTAGTTCAGCGTCAGCATCATTACTATTTGTAATTATATAATTTAAATCACTAATAAATTTATCGCATCTTTCTTTTGGCCAAGTTCTTATATTATCAATATCGTCTATATTATTATCTTTTAAAAAATTATTATATTCTTCATCTGTTATTTCATCATTTGCTTTTTTTCTAAAAAAAAATTTATTTGTTCACCAATTTCCATAAACTTTATTGTTAACTAGCCGACTCTTTCTTGCTCTTTTTCAATACCCTCTAATTTTTCTGATAATTTTCCTAATATAGTCCTAATTTCATGTGAAGTTAATTCTACTAATCTTCTTTAAAATAAAATCGGATTATTGATCAGCCGGTTTAGTTCAGCTTGTCTAGCAGCGGGATCAGCAATGTTCCTTAAAAGTTCTTCAGCCAATCTTCTTCTTTCCTCAGCGGATTTAGCAACAATTTTTGCAGCAGCCGCTTCTTGTTGTTCCTTAACAATTTCAACCAAACCTTTTTCCTGTAGTTGCTTAAGTTCTTCTTCTGATAGTGGTTTAGTTTCAGGTTGTTTCCCAAGTAGTGCTTCAGTAACTGGTTTGAGAATCGTAGCTGTTGTTTCTGCAGCAGTTACTTGTCCACGTCGTGCTTGCTGTACTTTTTGCTTAAATTCTGCTTGAGACTGAGCAAGTTTTTTTAGATGTTCTATATATTTTCTATATTTTGCTCGTTTATCCATAATTATTATATATAAATTTTATAAACTTTTAAGTGGAAAACACCTTACTGCAAGTAAATGTCAATACAACAGCGAAACATTTTAGTCGGATCATTTGCAAGTTTATCAAATAAGAAAAAGTTACATTTATCCTTTGTAGCTTTATGATATAATTCGATAAATTTATCTTTTGTCACATCACCGCATTGCTCGTTCTTGATATTTCTAACGTCAACATTGTTGTCCAGCCCTGGAAATAATATAAAACAACCGGTATTTCGCCGAATAAATCTGTCAACATTATAAAAACCTTGAGCTAAATAAACGTAATTACATTTCTTATTTCGCGACAGTGAAAAATACGATCTTATTTTATTCATTTCTACATTATTTAACGGAATATCGTCAAAAACAACTATCTTATGTTCATCCGAATCAAGTTGATTAACTGGAATAAGATCTTCTGGTTGTTTGATTATAAAAAAAATCTTCACCAGCATCAAGATCATCACGAAGTTTGTCATTATATTTGCTTAGTAGATCGTACTTATCTTGCTGCGGATTAATTGTGTAAATATAAACTCGATCATAGTTAAAATTATCGCCGAGAAACAAGTTCATAAGCAAATTTGTTTTTCCCGACCCAGTTCGCCCAACAATAAGATAATGACAATCTGGAAGTGCATTGTTATGTTTATGTTTCACCAACCGCTCTGTATCAAAGTTTAATATCGTCGCCATTGTTGTTATATAATTTTATGTAATATAATTTATATAATATGAGCTATTATACAAAATTTGGAACATTATTGATAGATTCATCGACTGAAGCTCAGCAAGGTGACTTGTCAAAGTATGCAACTCTTGATCAGCTCAAAAATGAAATCGATAATTTATTAAATATCACAAGTGTAGATCAAAATGAAGTCGTCGTTTTCCAGGATAAACAAGGACGATTGAAGACAAGTAACGTACAACTGTCAGATGTACTTATACGAATTCCCACCGCGGTTGTTAATAATATCGTTACTTTTACCGACCAAGGTAAAATAAAAGATTCCGGTAACTCGGTTAACGATTATGTCAAAAAAGCTGGTGATTTATTTACCGGTAACATTATCATGAATCAAAATAAAATTACATACCTTGGAAACCCAACCGCAGATACAGACGCAGCAACAAAAAAATACGTCGATGATCAAGAATCTAAGTACGTAACGGTCAACGGTGGTATAATGCATGCATTTCTCAACATGAATTATAATGGCATTAATAATCTTAGAACACCAGAATCTGATTTTGATGCTGCAACGAAAAAATACGTCGATGATAAGGAAATTCCAACAACTTCGTTAAAAACAATCAATGATGAAATGACTCCACTCAATATTAATTTTACTAATCACGTACAAACGTTTTTAAATTTTAGTAGAAACACAAACAAAACCATTAAAGAATTTTTTGGTAATACACCAATCGTTGATATTAAACTCTCCGACGTTAACATGAAACTACACGACATTGTCAATGAAATACCTAATATTGTTCAAAAAACGAATCTGATTAAAATTCCACACAAACAAATTACAAATATCGTGTACACAGTAGCATCGGGATCATTAACATGGGCATCGCAAAGTGAAACTCTCGAACATACCGCAGAAGTAACTGGATTATACAGGCTGTCCATGTACGGTTCGGAAATTACTGCGTCCACTTCATCATCACCGAATGTATATTATAATCCTCTACTGGTGATACTAAATAAGGACATCAAAGAAACATTTACGTTGA
>JAECUM010065761.1:0-16754 GCA_016617855.1 Megalonaias nervosa | reverse complement strand
TAAAATAACATTTATGGATTTGGTTCTCTAAACAGTCATATAAGTCTCACTTATTGATTGTCAAAATTGATGAAGAGCTTGTGCCAAGTTATTGCTCCTAATTTATTTATATTACACACTATATTAACTAAACACCTTTTCGTATTTCGTACTAATCATCTTGATATTTACAAAGAATCTCATAATCAGACTCTGTTTTGTTTAATTGCTGAAATACATTTTGCCATGATGGTTTGAACTCTGGGTCAGATAAAGACAAGTTTGTATCTGAAAAATAACAGAAGATTCTTTTGAGTGGATAAATCAATATTTATTATTTGCAACTTGGTATCAGTTAACTGAGCAACTTAATGTATAAATTAGATCAGATATATTCAACGGAAACAGTGGACTAAACACAATATTATTAATTAAGAAATAAACATACAGTTCTTTTGCAAGTTAATTTGAAACCACAGTTGACAATTAAACTGTTAATAATAAACAAATTACAAACCTCCTTTACTTTCTCTTGATACACTGTCAGTTTTTCAATTTCTTTCTCCTTTTCTCTAATTTTATTTTCTAGTGATTTTCTTGTTTCTGTCTCATTCAAAAATGCATTTTCTGCTTCTTGTTATCGTTTCTCCAAGTATTCCCTTGTCTTGTCTACAATGTATTCATCCATTTTTTCTGAAAATTCAGTATGTTTTCCAATGGGAAAAAAATGCAGCTTCTTTTGGGATTAAATATTTTGATTGCTACAAGAAAAAGGAATGTTAGTTACTTGATACTTGCACATATCATCATGGACTGCTTTATTTCTTGCTTTTTGTTTGTCAGTCCTTTACAACTTCTCCTAAACCTCAAGAATACATGCTGAGACAGATTTAATATGCATGCTAAAGATGTATGCTAATGTAAAACTAATGTAACATACAGTTATAAAACAGCTGTAATCCTGACTGTGACACTGTTTGTTCATTATATGTATCCAGTAGGACAGGTTAAATGATCCCTTAAAACACATTTTAATAATAACTCTGAAGATTTTGAAGTATGGAAAGGTTACGTGTGAATAATGTACATTACTGCATTATACATTAATAGGAAACACACACACACACACACACACACACACACACACACACACACACATGTATATATTCCTAACATAATTTTGTTAGTCGAGATTAAATTACTTATAACAGCTTGTATATTTATATACCTTTTTGATTTCTTCAAAGGTGTTTTTGAAACTTTGGCTCCATCTTTTTCTCTAGTAGTGCCATATTGCCTGTGTCAGAGATGCATATAATTAGCACTAATAATAAGAAGCACGCACAGTAATAACAACAATAGATATATAAATAATAGAAATTAACGGTCTCTAGGTCCTGAAGGTCATAAATTGTGCTAAGATAAGTACATTCTCCTGTTGATAATTATAAATTTGCCTCCAAATATATATATATATATATATATATATATATATATATATATATATATATATATATATATAATGGGTTTTAACAGTTCATCTGCACAATACTGGCTACAGTGCTGGATTAACAAATAGGCAGAGTTGGCACCAGCCTATGGGCCCCACGCCTTTTAGGGGTGTTGGTTGGTAAAATTAAAAACATATTAGGAGACAGTTTGTTGGTGGGGGGGGGCTGAGATTTTGACTGCTAGGGGCCTCCAGAGGGTTTAATCTGGCACTTACTGGTTATATGGTGTAGATTAAATATAAAGCATTACAACAATACATGTATATGTATCACTGCGGTAACATTTCTGACATCTCTTGCTTAAAACTCTTCAAAAGTCAGAGGTTCTATAGGCCACACTTTCACGTTCTGTATTTGTACTGAAAAATCAAAATCAAGTCTGCTTTTGCCCTTTTGCTACAAGGTCAAATGTTTTTGAATAGATTTTCTTAGGTTGTAAATCCTCATTAAAAGTTCTTTATTTTGATTCATGTTACAAAACAGTTGTCACAAAGGGTGGACGTTGCACTGTCAATGAACTCTTGCAGGGTATGCACTCTAGTTAAGGTTCACCCTTCAGGGGATAAGCATAAAATCATTCCACACAATAACACCTGTTCATTGCAATTTGTACTATATGAGGGGAGCTGCTCTCTAATGATTTGTTTCATGTTTAGAGGCTTGTTTGTTAGTTTCAGTGGAAGTGTTTCACTGGGCAACCAACAGTGCATAATGTTTCTGTAAGATTTTTGGGTTTCTAAAGGGTTGTCACATTTTAGTTAATGTAAGACGTTCATTTTGAAAAATGGAATTTTAAAAGACTGATATTTATTTTGGATAGGTTTCAATGTACAATATCTTGAAGATTGAAGCAGGACTGTAATTTCTGCTGCAAAAGTGGAGGCTTTATCTAGTAAATTGCTTGAGATGCTGCCATTGACTGATATTGTATATGCTTATCTTGATTGAAGACACTCCTTTCTGAATTCTTCTAAAGATATTTCTCCAGAAGCCAAACTTGTCAGTAAATGAATTTTATCCATTTCTACTTCTATCTTTGATAAATGGGAAGATGGATACTGTGTTAACACCTGAACTGTTTTCGGTCCTTTGATGGTTTTCTTGTCATAAGCAGCAAAAACCATTACTATGAATTTCCAGGTTCTCCCAAAACATGAAGCCAGGTAGAGAATGCCACATTCTCTTGAAAATTCATTTTTCTCGACTTTTCGTGAATTTCATTGTGACTGTATGCTACATATAAGCACTGCTCCTCTGACAATCCCTCATAAACATCCATTATAACATGTTCATAACCCTCGTCTTTTCTATATTCAGTTTTGCCTCACAGAACCTGCAAAGCAGCTCTGGTATGATTTCCACCTAATACTTGTACCTTTACAGTTCCAGGTTCAACTAGTTTGTTAATACTGCACCCTGGGTCTACTAATCCAAGAAGAGTTGTAAAATGGTCAAAAGAACCCTGAAAAGAATCAGCTATTGCTGATACATGCTCCTGACTTATGGGCCTCACAAGTAGATTTTCTATGGGCTCAAACAAATTGTTGATGTGCACTTTGACACATGATCCTGAAAAAAATAATTTATTGCATTAAAATTTATTCATGATCATCATTTAATCTTCATGAAATGAATACAAGTGCATGCAATTCTTATTAAGTATTGTATAAGGCCAAAAGATTTATGACTTTTGCCTGCTAGTGAGAAAAATTGAATAATCTATATTGCAAATTCATTATCTTGGAAATATACTTTTATTGTATTTAGGACATATTTTCCACTGATATGTCTCATTTTGTGAAATGTTTTATGTCAGGTCCTTTTGTGCTTTCTTTAACTACACTTCATTGCTTTATATACTTAAGAAATGGATAAAGTTATTGGAGCTGATTAGGCTGCCAAAATTTTAGGTATTTGTTATGTTTATACCTAATAAGTGAGTCTTTATCACTGTCTTATCTAGACTTGTGTTGCCTTGACTTTCTTCTCTCTCGACCTGGACCTCAGCTTCACCTTCAGTGACTTTTTCATGTATTCAGTTTCTTTGTCTGGTGTGTTACAATCTCCCAATTCATTTCTGTCACTATCAACAATTGCCCCCTTTTAAACCTAGCCATTGCAAAAAAAGCATTCTTGATGTTGTGTATTTCTCAATAAGGCCACTTCTCTCTCTCGGTCAAAAGTCATTCAAGTTACAGCAAAGATGAACTCCATCTTCAAGTACAACCTAGATATGAAATATATCACTTTATGAGTATAGTAAGTGGGATTATAAAAAACTGTTGGAAACATGGGTTTCTGCTAAGCAGATGGAGAATGTATTTGTGACATTTCTAACACCAGTCCACCAGGTTTCCAGGAATTTACTTAAAAACAATTTCTGCCAGAATTATGCCTTTTGTATTTTTCCTACCAGTGTTCAATATTCATAGCATATATTGTAGAGGTTCTTTTTTACTTAATTCTCCTCAAAAGCTTCTAATATGAATAAGCATGTGGTTGAAGTATTTAACATTATATGTTCTGTGAATATTCTACCAAGATTGGACTTCTGAAGATCTAACTTGCAACTGTGTACGTTTCACGCTGACCAAATGAACTCTTATTACCCAGCCTAATGATGTTATGGTCTTTTAGACTAAAAGTCACTTTTGGGCTCTTATTGTGGTGCTAGTCACAAAATAACAAATTCAAATACAAAATGCTTTGAAAGAATATTTATTGCTATCTATAAGGGCATCTTAAGCTTAAGCACACTCTGCAGCTCAGTTAAAGTCAATACATTTTACATACATAACTGATTTAGCTAATCACACATCTACTGTCTAAATTTATTTTAAAAATGATAAATAAATATGACTTGGAAAATCTAATATAAAATATTCATCCATCTTTAAAAGAAAATAATTTACTAGTTTAGTATTAACCAGTCTGATGTCAATTTTGTTTATGGAAATTATGCTATATAACGTTAAAATAGTTAACTGAAAATATAACTATCAAATGAAAAGAAACTATTAAATCAATTCTGTCAAATATCATGACATTGAAAACATACCTTTACATGTTGTCTGACTGCTGCTGCAGATATCTGAATTATCTTCTTTTCTGTCATCAAAATATCTTTCAAAACATAAAGATTGTCTTTTATCCTCCCCTTATTTATCTGTGCCATTTGGCTCTACTGTTGACACTGCTTAGCCCCTTCCCAGCATATAGAGCTGGTTAGGACTTAGCAATGACACCCTTTGTTTTCGAAAATGTATATTTGTGTTTCCATGTCCACCCTTATTTTTGTTTTTTGTTATTTTATTTTAAAATTTTGAAGGGTTAATCTTTTCTTCGTTCACCACATGTCATAGTTTTGTTATCCCATATACTGCTCAGGGTCCTGTACTCCCTCTCCATTCTCGTGTTAAAGAGGAGTGGTTTCCATTTCCCTTTGCTTGAACTTAGGATCATACTCCTGTCTCCCTGAGCTATATTAGTTCTGGAGAGAGTTTCCTTTCCTTTACCCATTAATTTTCTTATAGTGACCTTGCCAGAGTCATAATGTCCATTTTTATGTTGTAGTGTTGTAAAAGTTTCCATTTTATTGGACGGCTAAACTAGGTCAAATAATTGGAGTTGTATCTCTTATTCTACTGACTTATCTGTTTAACTTGGAATTATTAATGCCAAAAGTTCCTATCTAAGTGTATCCCTTTATTAGTTTTTGTGTATTGGTTGTGTCATATATGTTATTGGTTTTTTTTTCTTTGTTTTTCCTCTTTTTCTTTCCTTTTTTTTCCTTTTCTTTTTCTTTTTTCTCTTCTTTCTTTCTTTTTTTTCCTCTCTTTTCTTTCCTTTTCTTTTCATTTCTCATTCCTTCTTTTTTCCAAAATATGTCAAATACATAAGTGGATTGAAACATGCCAAGACGTGATGGAAAACATTGTTACATAAAAGGATCTGAGTTGCCTGATGGGACCATTTGGCTCTACAGTGTCATTTCACTAAGGATGGAGTTTCAGAAATGACCAGACAAAATGATATCAGTTTGCCTTGTATGAGCAACCCAATGGACTGGAGGCCATGAAGGCTATCATATTTCAGATTATCAGTGTCAGTTTGTTGGAATCCAATTGGCTATAATTGCTACAAAGAGAAACCTGTTGATATGTGATTCTACAGCTGTTCCTGTTTAGCTTTGTAGAGTCATCTGGATGTAGACTTTTCAGAGTTAGATTTTGAAAATAAAAATGTCTTAGCACAGTTAAGCAAAAACAATTGGAGAAGACAGATTAAATTCAAATATATATATATATATATATATATGTGTGTGTGTGTGTGTGTGTGTGTGTGTGTGATCAGGCCATAATTATAACCTCATTGCATTTTTTTATTTTCCACACTTTTTAACACTTTGTACTTGAGCATGCAATCTTACAACAATTCCAAGTCCAAGAAATTCACAATATTCTGTCTATATCATTATTGGCTATGTAAGTATTTATATAAGTGTGTTGTAACTGTGCATGGGAAAGTATGTATGTATGTATGTATGTATGTATGTATGTATGTATGCATGTATGTATGTATGTATGTAAGCATGTAATTTCACCTAGTAAAGCAAGCATTGGTAGCTCAGTTGAGAGGGAATCAGACTGGTAATCCTAATATTCAAGATTTGACTGGCTGGCTCAAGCCAGCATTTGGCTAACTGCTTTGGTGTGTCCTTAGGAAAATTATTTGGTCATAATGGTGCTGACAAAACCAACAAAAGCAAGAAATGAAAAGCATCTAGTAAAATCCAGCTCTATGGGTCAACAATATAATAACTAAAGAAGCAGACTCTAAGAACAATTATTTACAATAACAAGGAAAACAAAATTAACCTCTGGCTTTTTATCAACTCATTATAGTACCTACTTTGATATCATAGAAAAGAAAGTTATTTTATGCCATACCCTGTCTTATCACTGTGACCAGCATTTCATTGTCAATATAACTTATATCTGTTTTCTACTTCATAATTCTTGTTCACAATTGCATCTAGAGACTACTTTTCTAAACGATTTGCAATTGCAGATATGTTGATTATTCTCTGGCTCATGTAAAGTTACCAATGGTTATTATGTTTGATTAGTTTGTCACACCATCATAAGTTGTCAGATGAGTGATATACCATACTTTTATTCAATTCATTGTAATGAATAAACTGTATAAAAAGCTGACCATCTTCATTGAACATTCAGAGTGATGCTCTTTTCAAAAGGAGAGGGTTAACATTAGAGGCAGCAAGGTTCAGACACCGACTCTGTTCAACACTGACCCTTGGGAACTAGTTAATGAAGATAGCCTTGATATGGTGTTAGGCTGAAAATTATTTTATCAGCTGTTAGTACAAGTGTTCTATAGCTCATCTTAATTACAGTCAATCACAAGTATCTCCTATCTGCATTACTAAACCGATTTGCTGGTCCTGGTTGTCCAATGATACATCAATCTTTGTTAATCATCAGAGAACCTGCCTTAGTTGCAAGGTCTTCAGTGTATCAGAGCTTGTAGTTCAGAGTCAGCCTTTGTTTAGAGAAGATGGCAATAAAGGTTTAAATATAATGAATAATGTCATGTGCATGACTCCCCTACACTTGTGTAAAAGTGTATAATAAATAACAGACTGGAACTTGCTGTTTAGTAAAGGCACTCAAGTAAAAAAGGAGAAAACCATATTACATGTACTTGAATTTTGTTCAAGCAAGTATGTCAGGCATAACCATTTACATATAGAACCATGTCTAATCTAATGTGATTATCATATCAGAATGATTTTTAATCCACAAAACATTCAGCCCTCACAAGTTTTGTGTGCTCTCTCTCTCTCTCTCTCTCTCTCTCTCTCTCATTGATATATGCTCCAGTATAAACAATAAGTGTAGTTCTCAAGCTATGATGCTGTAGGTATTATTTTTGGAAAACCCATGTTAACTGTATGACATTTTCTGCATCAGTGTGCTTCTAGCAAACATGCTTGCACACATAACTACATCTTACTAAAACAAAAACAATTATGTATAGTAAATATATAGTAATTTTGATTGGTTCAGTTTATTTAAAGCAACTACATGTATCAAACAGTATATTTTCCTGTAAACAGTGCTGATGTCATAAATTATTGTAAAAATAGTTTTAAGATTGTGTCTTGTCAGTTTTGCACAAAAATCAAAGATGAACTCTCTATCCAAACATAAAAATGATATGAAAATATATACCAAGAAGATCAGTCTCATGATAGCTTATAACTGTGTTTAAATATGTGGTATTTCTGATGCATATAAAGGTTTGAACAGAAACTTGATCTCAACTTCTCTGATCTCTCCATCTTGAACCCAAGTACTATTCAATTCAAAATGGTTTGGTTCTTTGTTATAGCTACTTTACATCATATTTATTAGTACTGTAGTGATTACCTGGAATGACTGCTGATCATTCAGATGTTATTGATAACCACTTACAAAAATAAATTGGTAACCACTTACCCCCGATCTTACTTCATAACACCAAGCATTTTTATCTTGCTGTACAAATTTTACATACAAATTGAAATTTGCATACAATGTCTCATTCACAGTCTGGATTGCTTCAAAAGCAAGCTTTAAACATAAAGCAATCTAACTAATATATTTGCCCTGGATGCAGCCAAATGCTATATATGTCCCATTGTCTGCTATACTTAGATATGATACAGAGTAATATTAATATCATCTTTGCTCATACTTTATGCAATAGTATGTAGTAACATGATATCTTAAGGTTTGTGTGTCTAAGTCATTTTAAAACTAGACATGCCCAAGTTTTATAACTTTGCAGCAATTCTGAAAATCATGATATCATTGGTGCTGATTATTTGCATTGATTAGTACTGATTATTGCATGCAATGATGGGTAATATGGCAAACTAATTAAAGGTATTATACATGCCTGAACATCATGCAAACATAAGGGGAAACTACATTTGTGTCTGCAGGAGTAACATATATGTTTTACTTGATTTTAGAAATTGAATTTGCTGTAATTCTCACCAGTTCACAGTCGGTACATGTTTTGTAGACTGCGATTAATCATTTATTGTTTTCTCATGAAATTATGGGCAACTATTTAAGGAATTTATTGCAATGTGACTGTCACTGTTGGTGCAAAGTGACTGTAACTCTTTACTGCAAAGTGACTGTTACTGTTGGTGCAAAGTGACTGTCACTCTTCACTGCAAAGTGACTGTCACTCTTTACTACAATGTGACTGTCACTGTTGGTGCAAAGTGACTGTCACTCTTTACTGCAAAGTGACTCTCACTCTTTACTGCATTGTGACTGTCACTCTTTACTGCATTGTGACTGTCACTCTTGGTGCAAAGTGACTGTCACTCTTTACTGCATTGTGACTGTCACTCTTTACTGCAATGTGGCTGTCACTCTTGGTGCATTGTAACTGTCACTCTTTACTGCATTGTGACTGTCACTCTTGGTGCAAAATGACTGTCACGTTTGGCAGATACACATACCCAGTCATAAATGTACTTAAAATAGCTATCATTTATTTATGAAACTTACAGAATTCACAGAATGTACACACTAAGTATCATTCTTTAAGATGAATAAAACCAAAAAGTAAAACTGAAACAAGAAAATCAGTGGCACTATCACACACTCTTATCTCCATATCTTCTAAGGAAGACTATCTTTATCATGCTTTAAACAGATTTGTACATCTGTATGTTAATACAGAAATCATTTTGTCCATTAAGTCATTATTAGTCCTAAGTTCAACAAACTGAGACTGCAGTTCACCCAAAACTTGATAAAATATAACCATTGTGTACATTTTTCCAAGGACAATCAATCTGGTTCGTATTTAAAACTTTCTCAAGTTTTAAACTTCCTTGCAGGTTTTATCAGGAATATGTTGAGTATGTGTGTATTATGAGGAATCACTAACAAAGATAACATATAAATGTTTATATTAAGTAATTTGTATGCATGTTTGTTTCAGCCATGTATAAATATTTGGATAGTTTGGGTACCCTTTATGTGATACTGTGTTAGATTTAATTCAGCCTTCTATGAATTCAATGTAGCCAACCAAATTTGGGACCATTCCTATATCCTTACACATTAGCTGGTTTAAGTTTCAAAACAGTGATTTTATTTTATTCAGGAAGAAGAAAATTTTCAGGTTGGTTGGTTGATTTTATTTTTACAGCACACCAGCACTGTTAGGCTATTTAGCGCCATACAAAAGGTTATATCTTTGATCATTTAAAAGGGGTAAAAGGTTTCATATCGGCCAGTGATATGAAACCAAACACTTGAAAGTAAAATGATAAGATGCTAATAGTAATAAATAAATAAAGCTTCCTGATCAATGGGGAGTGTAAATGGTGTATGTTAATGAAGAAAGATGAAAAGGTATTGAAAATAAGGGATGGTATATACATTACATAAAACTGCTCAAGGTGATAGCATACAAGCTATAACTTATAATAAATGTTTACTTCCTTCAGGAATTCTATAATACAAGTCACGCTCACTGTATCAACGAGCTCCTTAATGTCATGCACTTTGTAAACTGATCGTGCGTAGGTTGAAGGTCAGAACACTCCAACATAAAGTGCTTAACAGTGAATGGTTCATTGCAAGAAATGCACTCTGGTGGGTCTTCTCCTTTTAGTATGTGGGAGTGGGTTATATGAGTATGACCAATCCTAATTCTTGCAGTGACTACCTCTTTAAGTCCATTCCCCTAGGGTTGGCTTGATGGCATGCAGTTTGTTATTTACTGCATCATTCCATGATGCCTGCCATTACTAATGTAAAGATTAAAAAATTTTCAGTTAATATCTACTGAAATGAAATGGCTAGGTTTTGTGGATTGGGCTGTCTCTATACTAAATTCAAGATGCTCCCAAGCAGTTATAAATGAGTGATCTTTATATTCCTGCAGCTACTACCTTCTTCCTTGTATTGTACATTCAAGGCCAGAAATGTCCAAGTCACACTGTAGAACAGCTGGAATGTTGTTTTTTTTTTTGTAGCACTTGTATCAAACTCAAATATAGAAATATAGCCTTTCATTCCTGTATTTCACCATTTAGAATACTATGTTTAAGCCATGTCTCAGAAAAAATCACTACATTAAGCAAGAAAAAGAAAATATGTGTGTTTCTGGTTGGCTGACCGTCTCTGTTTTTTATTGCTGAACTTAGCACTTTTTCCCCCAGGAAGAAAAAAAACAAAAAAGAAAGAATCCCAAAATTGATTTGTGCATCTAATTGAGCTGGTTTAGCAAAGAATTCGAAGTGTTGAAGTGCTTAGTACATTATATACACTAATCATATATATATATATATATATATATATATATATGTATATATGTATATATATATATATATATATATTAAAACCTGTGCAGTAGTAAATATACCTTTCGGGCCTCAGGCATTTCCCAGTATCAACTTTCTTTGTTGCTATTTATTGCACTTTCAACACATTATTGGCTATATCACGCTAATTGGAACTAAGTAATTTTCCCAAGGACATGCCAAGACAGCTAACCCAAGCTGGCATAGGCTGGTATCAAACCTGCAAATCTTGGATTATACTCCTACACTCTGCCAACTAAGCTTTCTCTTTGTATCAAATCAATGTTACATCATTGTGTACATTAAAGTATATAGTATTAAAATAATTTCAACATGTTTGCAAACTGGGCTTAGGTTATATCCATGTTAACAAAAGTAGGATCCTAATAAAAAAATACATTAATATGACAACAAAAAGAAAACATTACTGGTAAAGAATGACCTATGTAAAAATAAGTTTATGTGCATCAGATCAAATAACCAAATAAATAGTAGGTAACCTTTGGCATTACAATTTACTGATCATGTGATATAATTTTAAATTATATCAAATAATTAATATGAATAATAATAACAAATTGTAAATATTGTCATAAGATAGGGATCCAAATACATGTAGTATCCAAGCTAAAACTTTGCATTACAAAATTTCAAAACTGTTGTATGCATCAGTGAAATTTGATTTGCACAAATGTGATAGAACCTAATGCCAACAATTCTAACAGAACAATTTGGGAAAACAGGAATATTATTAACGTTGAGAAATCACACTTATTTTTCATGTTAGCATTTTTTATGGCACCACTGCCATAATAGAAAGGGACATTTTCTTTATTCCCCAAACGTAGGCAGCAGTGGGTCAGGAAACCATTGAAATGACTACCACAATATTCATTATAAGCACACATTACTTTACAGGGAATATTAGTTAACACTACTATATAGAATTATATTCTAAGCCCAATACAGAACTTAATATTGGCTACTTTACAGGGAGCAAAAGAAAGATGGAGACAAATATGTCAGCAGTCTCTTAAGGAGAGAGAGTGCAAAAAAAAGAATAGAGTGGGAGTGCAAAAAACAACATATATTTATTGTAAGCATTTTCTACATGTACACATATTTTGTATACACACATGTATAAACACAAATACTTACACATATACACACATATACATATATACATATACACATATATGCCCATGCACATATGCATGTTATCACTAGATTCAACATTTGCTCATTATTACAAGTTTTATACAGCTGACAATATTTGCATTATGTTACCATTTTAAATGATTATTTTCTTTTATTACCAATCTCCTATGAGACAAATAGCACTTAAAAAATTTAAATTACTTACTGATGTGTATATACAACTGCTACATGTTTCTTTTCCTTTCAACAAAAGCATTAAATAAATAAGACCATACTGACAACTGTAAAAGTAAATATTTAACTTCACTAAATTTGCTTTCATAATTAAGCTTGACCATATCATCAAACTCTATAGAGAATGTAATACATGTACCTACATATATAAAATAAGATGTATTCCAGTCTAAATGATATTCTTCACAGTACCATATTGTACTTCCAGTTATACTTCCTATAAATACACATTTAGCTTTTTCAATATTTATACAGAGTCCTGAAAATTTACAATATTAGTAGATAGCATCTAGAGTTGACTTAAGGGACTTCTAAAAGTCATCCAGGGTGAGAGTAGTGTCATTTGCATACTGTGAAACTATATATTCTTTGTTTATAAGTGTATACCTGTGATTCTGAGCTGAAATATCTAAAACTATCTTGTTGCCATTTACATCTGCCTTTACTCTGTGTATGGAAAACTGATGGTTATTGTTCAGTAAAAAAAAATTATTCCAATTGAATTGGATGCAAAGGAATTGAAGATACAGTCATAACCCCAACATGGTCTAATATATGTCTCCTGTTGTTTTATAATATGTGTATCTTGCAATAGATATATTAAGTATTCCTTCTTTTTCAGGTATTTAAAACATCCCTTCCTTTGACTGGGTTCCCCATACCCATGGAGGCAATTCTCAATGACTCATCCATTGTCCCTATTTTAAAATTAATGATATTTGACATTGCTCAGTACTTTACTTCTAGTATTTGCACAGATATTCTTCTCCACAGCTGCAATAGTGAACATTTGATTTGTTATTCTTTGCTTACATATAAAACAAAGGTTCATACTGTCAGTAAGATACTGAAAAAAGTGGAAAGAGAAGAAGTAAACAAAGAGACTGGTGATATCTATTGTCAATGTTGTTAAGAGAACTATCTTAATGTTGCAGAAATGTTTTTAAGATGGTAAAACCAATGCCCAGTAATTCAATATGAATATTGTTGTGACTATTGTTTTGCCACTTATCTTTTAACTTTGCTTTTTATAATTTCTTTTTATCTAAAATATCTACAGCAATCAGAATGATGTAGCCTATGTAGTTGGCTTCATTGCTATTCACTTGGTATTAGTGAACAATCTTTTGCTTTTGGCTTACCAATGGATACCCTTCACCAACACCCAACCCCACTCTCAAGGTATTAAAGATGCAGTGGACATGGCAAATTTCTTAGCTTACGGCTATGGTGTGACCTTTTTTTTAAGTTATTATTGTTTTGTTAATTAGGTCTTTTAGGTTTGTGTTATTCTTGAAATCAATGTCAGGCATGTACACTTCATATTATCATTGCACAGTAAGTAGCCAATGAAATACCAATCGTCAACTAGGAAGCAGAGCTAGCCAGTTATAGCAGTAGACATGTTGGTTCAAGGTAAGCAGAATATCTCAAAAACTGCATGGATGACAAATACTTTAACTTGCATCTACTGCTATTAATTAGACAACATTTTTTCAAAATTATTATCCAGGGAAAGTGCTGGTGTTCACATTGTCAGCATCACATGCTCTCAAAAATGGCCGGCCTTCAAACATGAAAAATGCATGTAAAAATTTGGGGTGGGGTACAACAACTTTTTATTCCATGAACTTCCATTGACTTATCAAGGCCAAGTGAGTGATATTCTTATGTTTTGCTTTATTATGCCTATCCAATGATATGGAGTTTTTGACCTCACTCATGTAATGTTTATTGTTTAAAAATTTTATTTGGCAGGTGTATGTAACATTAAATTTGTTCATAAAAACTGTCCCTTGCACCCCAAGACCAGTTTTTGTACTACATGATCCACGTCAAAGAAATGAATTTTAGGTGCTCTCCAACCCAGCAGTAAGCATTTAGATGATTTGTAGAAACAAAAGCAGACTGGTTTCCTAACTCTCCTTGTAAGTACACAAACTTGAACTCAAGTTATACTAAATAATGATTGCTCAAAATAGGTAATTTGGGGAAATCCTTTACAGTTTTGCATAATTAACAGTAGTTAACTTCCTTGCCAAGATAGAAAGAAGGCTAAATGTGTGAGTGTGTGTGATTTGGATTTTTAATATAGGTTTAACAACTTTTCAGTAATATCACTACAACAATGTCTGCAGTGTGGCAGTTTATAGTGATGTCTCGCACTGGGACATCATGCAGTAGACATGTAGCATGATGTCCCACCCAGTCACAATATCCTGACACTTGGCCAAAAAGTCCTAATACCAACTTCTTAATGCTGAGTGCCTAGAGAGGCAGCTGTTAGTAGCATTGTTAGAAGTGTTTGGTGTGACTCAGCCAGGATTCGAACCCACAACCTAGCGATTGAATAGGAAAATAGTTATTTTACAAACAATTTAATGAAGCTAAATATTGAACATAAGACAAACATTGTAGGAAAGGAACGCTTCCATATATTAAATTTTAAATTGTTATATGATAATTATGTATAAGTTTTGCTTACATACTTGGTCAGATTGCACTATGATGTAATATTTTATTTGGGAATGTGGTCTTTTAGTTTAGAGAGGTTTTCTCTCATCCAGAATCTGAGTTTTTTCATTATTCTTTTTCCCAATATTCTTCCATTGCAAAAACCAGTTTCCATAGATTCATGATGTTTTACTTTTACCATGAAGTCATATGTAGCTTTCATTATATCTTCATTTATCACATAGTTTGAGCCCTTTAAAGTCTCCCTGTGTCATTTTATTTTGCTCCTGTCCTTTAGAAAATCTATATGCCCTTATATCCATATATCAGCATGCCCATTCCAAATCCACTTTAGCGTGATGGCAAAAAAAAATGTTCAAATAAGAATCATAAAAGTATATACATTTTATCATGGTAAATAAATTCTTTAGATCACCAGGATATTACAGCAGTCTATGAATTGCTTTTATACCTTCTTTTATCCTTTTGGATGTTGACCTTTTGATTACAAAAATTCTTTACCTCAACTAGCAAATCACCTCCTAACTTTTTCACATGATTAGCTTATTCTTAAATAAATATAAACCCATCATTGGCAGCAAATTGTCCAACAAAATTTATCAAAAGAGATTATTATTATTATTATTATTATTATTATTATTATTTCATCTATGTGCAACAAAATGTTTTCCAGCAGTAACAACATAGACAATTCTGAGCCATCATGGTCAGATAATACTATTGTGTTTCAATATATTTAGATAATTAAATCTGTGGAAGGGAGCAAATGTATTAGTGTATTTCAGATTAGAGACGAAGAGCATACACCACACTATTACTGTAAACATCTGATCCCAGTCCATGCACTCTCCTTACTAAGGAATTTGTTAAATGTGAGCCCATACTTGTTTAGCAAGCTGGTGATGGTAGTAAAGCACAGATAGATGCAAAGCAGGTGTTAAAAACCAATGAGGCCTTTATAAATTTTCAAATATCTGACCAATCAAATAATGTAAGACAGAAGAGAGAGAGAGAGAGAGAGAGAGAGAGAGAGAGAGAGAGAGAGAGAAAGCAGAAGGGTTATAGATATTTTTAGTATGATGAGAATAAAATATTTTCTGATTTAAAGAAAAAATGGTAGACATTAATATGATACTGCTTTCCACAAATTCATATAGTGAACCAACTTGTTATCCATATGTTTAGAAAAAAAGGGCTGGGATCATATAATTTATTTAAAGATTAACTATAAAGACCATCCAGATTGTTATTCTAGACATCAGACCCCACCAAAATAGAAAGTAATATCAGCATAAGAGTTCCACCAGAAGACTTTTTATGATGTCTTGTTGGTCCTAAATAATAATGATGCCAGTCTGGATTCCAATATATCCACCACAGCAGTTAAAATGAAAATCATGTTATTGTTGAAGAATATCAGAGATGGTTTCCACATTGAGCAGTTAAAAAGAAGTGATGAAATTGATTTCAAAACAAAATTTCAGCCTCTAGGCTGTTACTGCCTTCATGAGAATTTTTGTTCCATTTTATTTACACATTTATCTTTACAACATAATATCTTTTAGAAGAAAAATATTTTAGCAAGATTATTTGAAACTGTCTGACAAAGAAAGTTTAAAATGAGGTTATTATTAATATTAGTAGTAGTAGTAGATGTATTATGGCATTTATATATATATATATATATATATATATATATATATATATATATATATATATATATATGCAAAAAATAATTTTTCAACAACAATTATCATATTTAGATAATTTGAATTTTTTGTCCAGTATTACACTGATTTATTGTCATCACACTGTTGTGTTCTAACAACTGTGTTTATGGTTTATATAGGTAAGACTTTAATAATTTCTATTTTGACCCTAAAGCATAAGATTATAATTAGGATGATTAAGTACAGTTTATTATTTATAAAAATGGGGCAAATACATGGAGTTCCTACTGAGCAATTTGCTTAACAATAGGGCAGGCTTGGAGTGTG
>JAECUM010065760.1:0-15183 GCA_016617855.1 Megalonaias nervosa | reverse complement strand
TTTTATATTTATTACATATTCCCTTTTTATTCACATTTTCTTTTAATAAATTTTCATGTTTGCTTTTTAAAAAAATGAATTAGGCATTTGGTGTTTTATGAAAGATGTTGTACAACCGTCAACATGTACATATACGTAGCTGGGCCTAAGCCCTTATACTGCGCAGTTGCGACATCGGTCTGTCTGTATTACAGACGGATTTACTATTTATCTTTGAAATTTTAAAAATGTCATATGGGACATGTGAATGGACTTAATCTGCAGTCACAGTAAAGCTCATTTTTTTTTTTTGTTATCTTCTCATATGGAACATAGGTCTTGGACTATGTTCCAAACTCGACCGTTAACTCGCATGAAATAAGGAATGTTGGAAACAATAAGACTCGTGTTATCTCTGTGAATATCGTATATCAGTAACACTCATCCAGAAATCAGTATCCTCAAACCAAACAAAAGCCAATAAACTTGCATTGGCCTGAATCATATAGCTTCATAAATGTAGGATTTACATTTCTCCAAAATGAGGCAGGAGACCACAAGAAAACGAACTGATGAGAAATAGTGTTTTATACGAAATAAAAAATTCGATACAGAAATAAATTGTTAATATAATCAACCAATAATAACCTTTAGTGTTCTGTTCTTGCAAACTGCTGAAAAATTTGCAAGATATGATTGATATGCCATTTTCATATGACGCATGACCCGCTATAAATGAGGACCCCTGCAAATTTTTTTATTGTAAGTTGGGGGAACTGAAATCTACATTAATTTATTGAATCTTGAAAAAGATTATGAGAGAGAGAGAGAGAGAGAGAACATATATCAGCATGACCTTTTGAAAATGGCAAATTGTTTGACTCTGACATTACCAGGTGTTCAATTGACGTGAAGAAAATGGTCTATATTGAAGTGGTAATGCCATTCAATGGTGATGTGAGCATTTCCTTACAAACCTAGACACAAGTAGATGCTGATCTGAGCATTTCCTTACAAACCTAGACACAGTTAGATGCTAATGTATTTCCTTACAAACCTAGACACAGGTAGATGCTAATGTGAGTATTTCCTTGCAAACCTAGACACAAGTAGATGCTGATGTGAGTATTTCCTTACAAACCTAGACACATGTAGATGCTAATGTGATTCCTTACAAACCTAGACACAGGTAGATGCTGATGTGAGTATTTCCTTGCAAACCTAGACACAGGTAGATGCTGATGTCAGCATTTCCTTTAAAAAAATCAATGCTAAATTAGTAATCAGAATTTTTCTATTGTCATTTTGTATAAAAGGCATATAGTTTTCTATAATTGAATTTTTATATTTAAAGGTGGGTAAATATTTCCTTCGTAATTCTTCTTATAGCGTACAAACAGTAATAAAATGGAATTCATTTTCGATATTAACATTACAAATTTGACACAATCTTTCTTCATAACAAACATTTTCATATCTTCCTGTGTTACCTCTGTTTGGCAAGTTCCCCACTCTAAGAATAGTGATTATATAACAAAGATCGCTATCTCCTAAGAGTTCTAGATATCTTTGACCTGTGAATTCTATTCTCTATCACCTATAGAAACGCAGTCTTTCCACTGACTTATCTCATCCAGTAGCTTTTGCCTAACGATATTTGGAGTAGACTTGGAAGTATCAAGAATATATGTACAAAAAGACAAATGAACGTTTTCAATTACATTGTCTTCATAAAAACCCTAAACCTCAGCCCCATAATTAAGAATGGGAGCTATCTTTGAGTCAAACAGTCGAAGCAATCTAGTTATAAGTAATTTGCCAAAGTTTGAAAGAATTTGTTTCAAAATATGCATGGCCTTCAGCGTTTGGAAAGGCAGTTATCTGGCACATGTACCAGGAATTTATGTAACATAATATGCATCCTAGATACGTATAATATATCCAGTCTTTATCTCTGTAGGGTCATATTACCACTTAACGTAACTTCTGAGATTGCTGCCTCTGCGAAATACACCCATGTTTTTTTTTCATTTTCACTTTTAATTTCCACTTTCGGCAATATATATGCAGCCTATTGAGCATATTTTGCAACTGCTGGACAGTGTCAGCAAAGACAATTAAATCGTCTGCATACAACAGTAAAAATAGTTCGAATGTTTCTATCGAAATTCACCTGTTTCAAATGGTTTCAGATCATTCAAAAATAAATAAAATAATAAGGGCTATACAACACAACCTTGCGTATTTGATATGACAAATAAACACATCGGTAAAAAAGAAATGTTGTACTTACCACATACTTTTGCATCATTATAAATTGCCGTAATGATTTGTGACATTTATCCACTAATATTTTCACTAACTAACTTTTGGTACAGTAACAGTATATCTACCCTATCAAAGGCTTTTTCATACTCTATAAATACTGCATATAATAATAATAATAATAATAATAATAATAAACAAAATCATAAGAAATGTAATTACATGGTAAGATATTGGCACAAAATGTTCTTATGGTGCAAAACTGATTGACTACCTGTAATTGTAATAAGACTGCGATGTGAAGATTAGATTTTGTTTGTTTAGGCCAAGCTCTCTATGAGATTTCAATTGTAGTAGCCATTATACATACTGTTACGGATATCTGTATTAGATATTAATTTATAATTTAGTTTTATTTGTCATTTGGGCTTATGATATTTATATTTTAATTATTTAATTCAGCGGTTGATCGTGTTATAGCAAAAGTGCGTGTATAATACAGTCATGTATAAATGTATTCATGAATCAAGGCCATGTCATCAACTAATTAGTTTGAGTGAAGGTCACAAAAACATAACATGATACTAGGAGTACCTTTGGCCAGTAGAGATATCATGCACGCCCTAGTTGTTGAATGGCTCAATAATTATGGCTCAATAATTAGAGAATGTATGTCATGACTGTTAAGTTATTTCACAAAACTAATGATTTAAATGTTAGAGAATCTTTTTTGTGAGTCATGTTTTGTTGATTTGGTGTGCACATAGAGACTATATAAGAGAATTTAAGCATCACGTTAGGATTCTTCAATTTAAAGTCAGATTTGTGTGTGTGTGTGTGTGTGTGTGTGTGTGAGAGAGAGAGAGAGAGAGAGAGAGAGAGAGAGAGAGAGAGTGGAAATCGTGATTTATTAACAATTTGTTCCTGGACTAGCGGAGTGGAAAACATTTATTCTAAAACAGAAAGTACGTGTCGGATTATGTGAAAGTATTTAAGTACTTGAACATTTACATAATTCTGTCGGATTATGTGGATTTATTCAAGGATTTTGTGATAGTCTACTTTCGTGGAATTTACCTTGAAGTAAAAAGTTTGGATTTAGAACTGCTATTCGTCAGTGCTGCTAGCACGGTAAAACATAAGCACATTAGAACCTTCATTAGGAATATCTTTGGATCGTTTCCGTATTAACGTGAAATTAATATTACAATTTGAATAATATTCTAAGAATTCATAAACTGTTATTTATTTGTTTTTATTTTTTAATTCGTTCACTTCGTTTGATTTTATATTTTAGGGAAATCAATTTATATTTTTTAAAATTGAATGCTTCTTGGGTTTTACCTTGTCTTGTTACGTAGTTATACAACAACAACAACAACAACTACTACTACTACTACTACTACTACTACTACTAATAATAATAATAATAATAATAATAAATAAATAAATAATAACAACCTCCTTTTTTTAAAGAACCCTACATATTTAGCATTAAAACTAACCCCTCATACGGTCCTCATACAAATAAAAAAAGCCTTGCAGGACACCATATTTTACCAGTTTTAATGTCGATGATTTGTTTCCATACAAATACCGTGAAGTAATGCTTGAAAATTTATAAATTGTTAATTTCTTCTAAATAATATGATGATTAATAATATAAAAGGCCTTTTCGAAATGAGCCAGAGGATTTTACAGGTGTTGATAGCTCATTGCCATTCAGCTGTTAATTTGACAGTTTTGACAGATGTGACTCTGTCTAAATCCCTGAAATCGATGTAGAAAAATGTGTTCGTTGCGATAGCAATATTGGTGGACAGAAATTTGTTTTTCAAGTATTCTTGAAATGACAAACAGGATAGAAATAGATTTATAATTTTATCTCGTCATTTATGGTCCCACATTTCTGATTTTGAAAAACTTTGTTTGCTTCAAGATTATAGGGAATACGCCAGTTTCAAAACAATTACTTTTCCAGACAGAAAAGTGCTGTTAACTTCAGTGACAGAGAAGCAATGTAAAACAATTTCAATATCAGAAGGTACTCGTTATGCTACGAAATCAGACATGGAAGAAAGATCGTGTTGGGGTGGAAACGCCATTTGATTCAGGAGATTGCTAATATTTACAAAAAAGAACATATTCATCCTATATGCAGTTCCGTCTTCATGCGAGGGACAGGGACTGAAGTCGATGCTTTCAGGTTTTTTAAAATGTTACCGGATCAATTGATCACCACGCAAAGACTTTTTCATTCCTTTACCTCAAACAATAAGTATCATCAATGCCAACATCAAATGTATACGGTCAGTACGAAACCAATGTGTCTCTCTTGACAGCACGTTCTCATTACACCAACATGTAATAAACATATGCAAGACTGCATATCTGGAGCTGAGACGCATCAGCTCCATTTGGAATTTTCTTTCGGTGATGCCACTAAAACACTTGTGTGTTTCTTATTACTTTCAAGACTGGACTATTGTAATTCACTTCTATCTGGTTGGTCTCAGTATTTAACACAGAAACGTCAAAAAGTAAAAAATGCGACTGCTCTTGTCATCCTTAGAGTACCAAAAACTGAGGACACCTCCCCCTTGGTAAGTAACCTTCAATGGCTACCTGTTCGATCCAGAATCAAAGACAAAATCTGTTCACTAGGCTACATTTCGTTTACTGCTCCAGTAAAATATACCTATCTGACCTCACCCATGTGTACAAACCATCTTGAAACTTGAGCTCCTCTTCCGACATATGCATTCTCATTGTTCCATTGTTAAAAGAAAGTCATACAGACAACGTTCTTTTGCGTACCAGGGCTCAGCTACGTGGAACGAATTGTCCATAGCCGTTAGACACGAGGATATTTTGATCTAATTCAAGAGTGCTTTTAAAACTCACATATTTATATTGCAAGAACAGGCTTAAAGACTTAATAATCTTTACTTCCTTAATTATTGTCAGCATGCTTTTGTTTTATAATTTCATGGAATTTATTTTTGTAATCTTGTCGTTGTATATGTTTTTGTTATCTAACATTGTAAAGCGCTTAGAGCTTCTAAATCCACATTATTATTATTATTATTATTATTATTATTATTAATTTTGGGCACCTTTTGTCAGAAATTAAGCTAGAGTAATATTTTTTACTACATTCCTTGATAAGAGACGTTGTCCTGTTTCACCAAGCTTTGTAATTCAACCAACCTTTGCCTTAGCGAAGGAGGTTACGCAACTGACTATGTTAATATGATCGATGTACCATTCCGGTTGTACGTTTTGGATTTTTGGAGTATATTTATTCGTAAGGATAAAAACTTGTCAGAATAAATTTACAACCCGTTGTCTGTCCCTATTTATACAACTGATGTATCTCGATGATAGCTGTTAAAGGAACAAATAGTTATCAAAATGACAGAATGATCTGTATATAATATTTTCATTAGTATAAATTATGGCTTGATCAATTGATTTCGAGACATGCAAACCTAATTTTTATCGCTTAGAACAGAGCAGAGAATAATGGTTTTTGAATATGAACTGTGGATGAGTAGTGTAAATATTAACACTATTGGTTTATTAGCAAATTTGGTATGGTTACGAGAGAATCATATCCAGCCATTTTCATGATTTTATTCAAAATTTCTATGTTAAAATCACAAATGAAAGTACATTCCATACTAGGCGCGGAGAGAGTGGTGCCTTCTATTTCGGTATCGGAAAGGTTAATCCAAGTAGCAGACGAGGGGTGGGGGGTGGGGGGGGGCGATAAACTGAACAAAAAAGGAAAGATTCTGATTTAGAAACAGAAATATCTCCTCTGTAGATTCCATGGCATCACTTTCAAGAGTTAATTTACGCATGAACATTAAATGACTGGAAATATAAAGAAAACCTATAACACCTCCGATTTGGTGTACTCTCTGTCTTTTCTTTACAACCAGCAACCTTCAAGGGTAATTACGTGATAATCAATAGAATTGTCCGTTAATGTTTCACGTTGACCAAAGAGATTGATAATGCTAGACTTTGCAATTACTTACTAATTTTGGGAAGAATACACCCAATGCACAGATTTGCAATATGTAAACCCGTATCTTGAACCTTAAAACCAAAATTGAAAATAATTAGATATAACTTTATCAGCAACAAAATTTTAATTCATTAAATGGGAATAATTAGCAAGGAAGGATGCGGCGAAATATTGAAGATATGAGGAGTAATTTTGGTGGAAGTAACATAATCAGTACATTATAAATGGTTGCATTCTGGGCCAATATACCTCAAAGTGGAAAAGAAGCTATTCCGTGTTCTTAAACGTGCGAATACTACAATAATGTTTTCTTTATTCAACTATTAATCACACATCACGAAACTCTAATAATTTCACACTTACCTGTCTTTTCTTATTTGACATCTGTATGACTCTTTAGTAAACCTTTTGAAGCCGAATATTTGTGCTTCACGCCATGCAATACAAAACAGGAACCAAACACCCAATACAAAGAACGATTCTTATTTCAGATTAGTAGACGCGTATACATAATCATATCCAGCGAATTCTCATTGTTTAAGAAATTAGGCAGGGTTCATTTTATGAACTAATCCATGCTGTCATAAAGTCTCGTGAATGTTGTACATTATGACGTCAGTTCCTACACACTGGCAAAATACTCGGATTAAGAAACATATTTTCAGCAATAATTCCCAATAATCAAACAAATCATCAGTAAAATCTAAGAATGCTATAAAAGGAGAAGTAATTTAAAATTGCACGGGCCAAGTTTTATTACAATAATGTATCACTGACAAAAAAATAGCGTTGTACCCAAGTCCGCACTCAACGACGATTGCTGTCTTTGTCTGACATATTGTAGAAGAAGGATAATTTGTGCGACGGAGGGCATTTTATTCTTATTATACAATAAGAACTGACAGAACAATTTAACTGATTTGTTAGATAAATCAATATTTGAAAAAAATAATTTATTGATTGATTCTTGTGCTTTTGTGCAAGAAGAACAAGACTAAGTAAAAGTTGTAAAACACAATTTTATTTCGATAGAATTGTCTTTCTCCCCAAAAGGGTCACATTTCTTCACTTCGCAAGGAGAATAGATTGATTGAACTTAAATAAATAAATAAATAAATAAAGCGTGAGTTCCACAATAAGTTGGTCCTACAAAATATCGGAAAAGACGTGCAAAATGATGCGTAAAGACAGCTTTCGTAATTACCTATTGATGACGAGTTCTTCACATTTGGTTTGTTTCCAATCTCATGCAGCTTGAATTCTGTAAATGATTGACAAGGTGCTTGTCCACAGTTTGTCTTCGGGGTTAATGTAGTGTTTTGAAATTGTGTCCTGCGCGTACATCTCATAATAGTTTTTGAAAAGTTGGCTGGTCTGTGAACTTTTCATTTTGTTCTGTATTTTTGCCGCAAAAAATGTAGCTGAATCGTTTGGACGTGATCTGTTGAACGAAGTTACTTTCGTATTTTCACCCTGATCTGGCAAAAGTGTTTTGTTCTCCTTCCGCCATGGCATTCTGGTGGTCAAAAATTTTCGGCAGCCTAATAATAAAACGATAAGTATCGCTTATTTGCATAATGAATTTTGATATTGAATCACATCCTCCAATTAATAGAAATTATTTTAAGTTTTGTAGAATAACACGTATTCTTGTTTATATTTCGATAAAAGTTGTCAGGAAGATTTGTAAATGAAATTACCAATCTTTAAGCTATGTATTTTGTATTTCAGATATTGCTGATATTGCCATGAACAAAATGTCAGTCTAGAACAAACCCTACAGACATCAGTGATAATTTTCTTCAGAACTATGAAGAAGTAAAGCAAAGAAACATTTATTAAGACTTCATGGATCAAATGTAGAGATGCCTTCATATATATGTTTCTCGATGAGTCTGCTACAACGGAAGAATTTAGATTAAAATAATAAAAAAAACAGAACCATACAAAAACACTAATATTTTGTTATTAGGCAAATATTTAGAAATAATCAGAGAATTAAAACATCATGTTGTGTTTAAAACTGAAAACAACAACAATAAAACCCACTAGGTTTGTTCTAATGGTATGCAATTTTACTATTCCTGTATTTCGTTTTATGCCGGTGTAACATGAAATATTGACCGCCATAGAAAACCTACCCTGGTTCACTATTGTACGGAAAATAATGACTGCATACTCGTAGAAAATGTACCTAATTCGTAGAATTTGGCCCAGTCGGGGTAATTTTTCTACACTTAGTACTTTGGTTTAATTTAAATTTATAAAAACCAATGAATATATTTATCAATGCCAATAATTGAATGGGCGCTATGCAAAAGAAGATCCCTTATTTTGATGAAATGCATTATTGAAAATTTAGCATGTGTCCTTTCAAAGTTGAGTGCAATTAGGTATTTTAAAAAATAGAACTATCGAACATAGGCACATCAATGATTTTCGATTTCTATAAATTTATTTTTTTTTTCATAAATTTTGTATCAGCAGCAAACATTTTCCAGTATTGCATGTTTATGCGCCTATCGAACATAGGCACATCAATCATTTCCAATTTTTATATATTTATTTTTATAAATTTTTTATAAGCAGCAAACAGTTTCCAGTATTGCATTATATTACGTCTCTGCAACGTCATTGCCCGTCTTTGTGTGTCTCTTCCATGTCTTTGCTTGTCTTTGCCATGTCTTTGCTTGTCTTTGCCGTGTCTTTGCCATGTCTGTGTGTCTTTGCCATGTCTTTGCGTGTCTTTGCCATGTCTTTGTGTGTCTTTGCCATGTCTTTGCGTGTCTTTGCCATGTCTTTGTGTGTCTTTGCCATGTCTTTGTGTGTCTTTGCTATGTCTTTGTGTGTCTTTGCCATGTCTTTGATGTCATTGATATGTCTTTGCGTGGCTTATTTCTTTTTTGCGTGGCTTATTTTTTCTCTCAACTCTTACCGTAATTCAATATTTTAGATATCTGCAAGAGGACATTCATAGCCAGTAAAAGATTTCAGAGATTAGAAGTAAAAATTAATGGTGAAGAAAATCTAAATTCTGTATGTCAAAACGAAAATCACATAATGAAATTCTAAAAAGAAAAAATGAATTCTAAAACTCTAAAATATTAATGCATACACATGTAATATATTTCCTTATGTAAAATGGTTACTAATAACATGAACTTTCCAGTTAAGTGAAGTTTTAAAATATTTTTGCGTGTCTTTGCGCGATTCTTATTATCGACAGTACTTCAGATATGTACATAACATATGTTCAGTATGAACTGTCTGCATCGGCATTAAATAAACTTAACTATATTACAAATAATTTCCATTGTTTTGACAAAATACATTACTGAACGTTGAGAGCAGATGTATACTTAAAGAAGAACGATATGTACAGATACAAAACAAACATTTTTAATTCTTATGTATATAAGAATTCGAACCTCGGCCGAGTCATACCAAAGACATAAAAAAATGTACTAACAGCTGTCTCGCTAGGCGCTCAACATTAAGAGGTTAGTGTTAGGACTGGTCGGCCTGGTGTCAGGATAATGTGACTGGATGGGACATCATGCTACATGTCTGCGGCATGGTGCCCCAGTGCTAGATATCACTATAAACTGTCACACTGCAGACATCGTAGCGATATGACCTAACTTTTTTTAAAAGCTACGTTAAAAATCCAAATCACACACACACACACACACACACACAAAACCAAATTTTTTATATATATTCTTTCAACAGTAAATATTTTCCAGTTTAAAACGTCTCTGCCCCGTCTTTTTTTACTTCTTTGCGTGTCTTTATCCATCTTTGTCATGTCTTTCCTTGTCTTTGCGGATTTGTGTATGACCGCAACCAGGCCAAATTGGTCTTTCCCGGATGTACGTTACCGCAAGGCATACGATTTCGTCTTGAGTTTTCGTTTCATGGTACGACCGATGATCTATAGTATTTTTCAACACCAGGGTCTAAGGTCAGTCTAAATGATGGCCATATGTTCATTATTTTACGTGATAAAACGTCATTACATATATATCATTGAATGTCATTGTCCCATCTCTTATATATCTACTGCAGTTAGTTTCTATCACCTGTTTTCGTATCTGCTGCTTTTAAACATTACAGCAGTTTGAGGACACTGTATCCCATGCCCTGTCCTCCAAATTTGAGGAACATACACCATTTTATAAAACAAAGGAAACTAGTATATATTACTTAATGCACTGGTTGTGCCAAAAATATTATAATATTATTTCCTTTGTTTGGCTACGTTAATTTTCAGTCTCCACTGTCATCCTTTCCGTGGACACTTAAATTTTTCTAATTAATATTTTATCAAATACTTATGTCAAAATACATTTGTTTGAACTCTGGTTCAGCTGGAATTAGCTGCAGTATGGAATTCCTCATCTGGGATCTTGCCCTGTTCAGTTTTAGTTTTCACATATTATCTACCAATGTTTATTATTACAGCAGCGAAGTTCAAGGTATTTTGAAATATGCATTTTTAAGGAATACTATTAATTTTTGTTGATTTAACTGGGTCTCATTATTATAATATTTATGTTCCCCCTCCCATAAACCCAAAGATATTATGCCAGGAGCTGATTAAAAGTTGAAATCTGAAAATAGCTTCTACTTCAAATTTCCTTTGGAGGGTCAGCAGTTTTCTCTTGAACAAAGGGGAATTTGCAAACGTGTCAAATGCTAAGCACTTTCATAGTACCCTAAACTAAATAAATGTTATACTATCCCTACATTTCTCCAAATGAATTAAAAAGACAGTGACAACATGTATCCCAATGTTTTCCTAACTAGGTTAATTTGTCAGTAAATGCTCCCCATCATACATGAAAATTCATCTCGTTTTGATTTACTCTTAAATAAAAACATAATGTGGGCAATTCAAATAGTGTAAATTCATGTTAGTATTCATTGTTTTAATTGCACACATTCTTGTATGTTAAAACTGAGTAGTAAATTAAAAGTCAAGACAGTACTTACTACACATCTCAAGAATATGAAGGGGATAATCTATGTTTATATGTCCATAGTTATCAGACCTATTATGGCCTGATCAGCAGTTTAAGAGATATAAATTTCTGGGTTGTTCCTTTGGTGATAGTGCCAGCCTATAAAAATGACATACCTGGTGATTAAAAAGTCCTGAATTTGTTATATTGTGTACTGATTTTAGCCCAAAAGTTGACGTGCATTTTGTACTGTAACATTATCTAGCCTTTGGATTGACATCACTAACTACATGTACTACTTCTGCCATGTTGGCCATGCATCTTCTGGTTTGGATTACTTGTCTGACCCACTTAAATCAAGACTCGTTTTTAGGCAAGGTGCACCAATTAAAATCAACAAAAATATCTTTTAAAAAGGGTAAAATTGTTGCTCAATTTAAATATGTTTGTGCTGAGCATGTATTAGCCAGATAAGAGGAACAGATGCGATTTAAATATTTTATCATGCCATGGCTCACCCTAAAATGCATGATAAAATTATAATAGGGCCCGATATGCAAGATTTGGGGTTTTCACTTTATAAAAAAGCCAATAATTCGATGCACGATGTTATTATATGAGCACAGGGTATGGTGCTAAGAAAGACTTGTTTTGATCTCTAGGTCTAATGTTAATTCGCAAAAGCTGCTAACAGTTATAACAGCCTTGCTTGAGTATAGCTAATTACATAGTAATCCTACCCTTTCTTGAACATAGCTAATTACATAGTTATCCCACCCTTGCTTGAGCATAGCTAATTGCATAGTTATCCCACCCTTGCTTGAGCATAGCCAATTACATAGTTATCCCACCTTTGCTTGAGCATAACTAATTACATAGTTATTCCACCCTTGATTGAGCATAGCTATTTACATAGTTATCCTACCCTTACTTGAGCATAGCCAATTACATAGTTATCCCACCCTTGCTTGAGCATAGCTAATTATATAGTTATCCTACCCTTACTTGAGCATAAATTTCTTTTCCAAATTATTTAAATGATTAGATGACAAAATTGTTTATCTGCATAAATTTATTTCCTTTTATGATTAATTCAATATCAAAATAAATTATAATTTCAAACTGTAAAGGCATTCCTTTGTCATTGTAAATCCATTGCACTATCAGTCATCAAAGACTCAACATGGCAATTCTGCCGACTATCACAGGCTCTAAATGCTTTGATTGCCAAATATGTTGTTTGAAACTGAATATAAATACCATCACACATTTTTTATCACCTGGCAACTTACCTACTGCTAGTGCTAAAATAATACATGGATTGATGTGCATGAAAAGAAGATGCAAGCTCATTTTTTAAATTTTTTTCCTGACAAAAGCATGCACTGGGGCGTACATGGGTAATAATTTCACGGACACAGGAGAAAAAGTTGCAGTAAAACCACGTACTGGCACTCAAAGCACAGTTCTGACCAAGAGAAATATCCCAAGTCCATGGAGTGATAAAGTGGAAGTGGTTTGATATTTCTTCAAAACATGAAACCATGTATTGACCTATCTGTAGGAATAAACGAAAAAAAAGGATCAATCATACATTAATTGTATTTGATAATGAATGTGACTGTGGGGTTCTCCCAGAGATGTAAAATGGGAAAGAAAAATCCTTTCATAGAGGTAACAAAGGAGATGAAAATTTAAATTACCCTGATTAAGAGTATTAATCCAGTATTAATTAATTAATGCTGCACATCAATGTAAAATGTAAACAGATTCTTTGAACTTAAATTTTTCAAATTAGTGATGATTCATTTGGAGATTCCTCTAATGTATTCATAAGTAGACCTGCCAACTCTTACGATTTTGCCGTAAGTCTTATGAAAATTACCCTTAAAATACGGACTTATGGCATAAAAGCAAAAACTACGGAGAAATGATCATTGCCAAAAAATCCAGAAAATTTGTTCATCCGTGTTTGATTTTGATCTGGGTTTCATACTTGAATTAGTGAAATTAGTCAGGGAACCAGACTTACTTTACAACAGCACCTCAGATGTTTTAAACTGCCCCTATTTGTTCATGCAAAGCGTCTGCATGATCCAACTGTTGATTATATAAGTTTTTAAAAAATGGCATCCAGCAAGCAATGCATGTTTAAGACGAAAGGGAATATAAGTCTCTAGAAAAGTGTTAATAATCAACACAGAAAAATAAAAAGGAATATTCAGATTCTTGTGACTAAAAGCTGGAAAGGGACACAGTTATGTTTTTTTCGACATCACGTGCCAATTTGAGTATGACTCGTGGCGGGAGATATGATTTCATCATGTGCAATGGAATAAGATAAGAATTACTTGAAGTTGAGAGACAGCAACAAGCCATTGAGCTGCATAGGGTTTGGAACTTGAGTTTGTGCAACTGTACTAGTGGTAAATAAAGTCTATGCGTACTTTACAATCTTTTCAGTTGAACATAATGTTTATTTTCGCTGCATGTTTCAAATACCAAACTTTAAATTATGTTTTCGAGCCTTACAATAGCAGTTTATGATATTTTTTTGCACCTTACTGAAAACTAGTCAAACTTACGGAAAAAAAATCAACTGCCTTACTGAGACGGACTCGTCAGGTTTGGCAGGTCTGCATAAGTATTAGTGATAAAGTTCAAATGTTGCATCTCCAGCAAATTAATCATTACAGTTTTTGTTTAGTGATTTTATCACCAGCCTTTGTGTATTGTTTTGCAATCTCTTTATAGCTAGAGTTCCTGCTTTCATGACTTCCTATTTCTGGTCATGAGCTCATGCTTTTCAAAATTTAAACAATGGTTTTATATATGCTTGACACTAATTTTTTTATGAAATATAGTCATGGAGTTCATTTTCATAAGCCTGCAGATAGCTTTGTTTATGACAAAGTGTTTTTTGTAAACTACATATGGTTATGAAACAACCTACCAGGGTAATATGCAACCTAGTTGGAAACTTCAAAACTTAGAAGTACTTCTGGTCATAAGACAGTCAGGTTGGAAAATACCTTTGGCTATGACACGGCCAGGTTGGAAAATATCTCTTATTATGACTCAGCCTTGTTGGAAATACATAGCGCCGTCAGAAAATACTTCAGTATACAGTGGCCTCAGTTAGAGCACAGATCACTTCTAAATGTTTCTCATGAACAACATGATAGACAGGTGGTGCTGTACAACATGATGTCATGTGGTTGCTAGACAGCATTGAATGTGATAAGTACAGTGTGTGTGACATTACATGACATAAAATGATAGAAATGTAGCTTTGTATGTGACAAGTACAGTGTGTGACACTATATGATATCAAATGATAGAAAAGTAGCACAGTATGTGATAATTATTGTGTATGACACTATATGATATAACATGATAGAAATGTAGCTCTGCATGTGATAAGTACAGTGTGACACTACATGATGTAACATGATAGAAAGATAGCCCTGCATATGATACTACAGTGTGTGACACTACATAATGTAACATGATAGAAATATAGCTCTGCATATGATAAGTACAGTGTGACACTACATGATGTAACATGATAGAAAGATAGCTCTGCATGTGATAACTACAGTGTGTGACACCACATGATGTAACATGATAGAAAAGTAGCACAACATATGATAGGTGTTGTGTGTGATGTGATATAAATGTAATCCTGCATGTGATAAGTACAGTGTGACACTAGATGATGTAGCAGTTCCTTTTTTCAGATTACCAGTTCCTCTCACAAGTAAGTCATGCAGATTGACCATCTGTATAGATGTCTGCTTCTGATAGCCATTGTAACAAAATTCACAACAGCCACCCTGTCAAAAAGTGACAAGGGCAAGTCTAAAAAGAAGGAGAAGGAGGACAAGGTAATACTAACACTACTAAAGGCAAATAAATGCTGTGCTTAATGAAGGCAAT
>JAECUM010065757.1:0-18970 GCA_016617855.1 Megalonaias nervosa | reverse complement strand
TTGCAAGTAGATATAAAGAAGCTGAACCATTATCAACAAAGACAGCGTTTGAAGTTTCATCTGCGTTTGAACGAATTTATCAGCGAGGACCTTTGCGATGGCCACAGTTATTACAGGTTGATCCTGGCAAAGAATTTTTTGGTACAGTATCATCGTTGATGAAGAAACATAACATTAAAATCAGACGAGGACATACTGAAATTCATCGTGATCAGGCAATCGTTGAACGATTTAATCGAACACTTGCCGAGCGGTTATTTGGATACCAATACGCAAAAGAAATATCTACTGACTTTAAGTCCGGCGAGAGATCTCGTGAATGGGTTGCAAGGTTACCAAGTGTGATAGCTGCGTTAAATAATGAAATTACTCGTTCAACTTCCATGAAACCTTCTAATGCGATCACAAAAAAATATATACCCCGTAGCAATGACAGACATCAACCTCAACCAGTATTAGGTAATGTAACTGTAAGATATTTATACGAACCTGGCGAACTTGAAGGTGGTAAAAAAAGAGCAACTGATCCTATCTGGAGCGTGACTACACATAAAATTTCTAGTGTAGTTAGATCTACTGGTAGACCTCCAATCTACAGATTAGATTCTACAGCCCCTCAACGTGGATTTGTACGTGAACAATTACAGGTAATTCCTAAAGACACACAATTACCACCACATACAATTACATAACCAGAACCTCTACGTCAATTGCATTCAAGACAGGTCAGCATCACATTATCACGTATATGACCAAGATCACTATTAATTCTGTCTACGGTAAATTGTCTTGGATTATTATTCGAATATTGCCATAACATATTACAGTTACAACTTGCACAATTATTATTCTGTTGTGCTTTTAGTTTTATAATAAATTCAACATCAATATCAAAATCACGTTTATATTTTTTATCACACTGCTTATAACCAGATAGTTTTTTTCTTATTACGTCATTATTAACAGTTTGATCATTATTTTCTGTAAAATTCATAATAACCCTATGTAGTTGAGATATTCTTCTGACTCTAGAAACTGCGAGATAGACTAAATTCGACCATTCAATCCGATCATCTATAAGCCAAATATTTGTATCAGAAATAGTTAACCCCTGTGATGAATGAATAGTTATAGCATATCCTAACGTCCACGGTGATTTATTCATATTCAGCGCATTCTCAACGACATTAATATCGACTAAAATAATATCATTCAAGACAAGATTCTGTATTCCACCAACAGGAATTTCAACATCAATATTCTGTCGTCGAGTATCTGCTGGGCGATAACACAAAGGTACAGGTAGATCTGAAAACTTTTCTTTATGTAACAAAAATAATTTATCCTGTAGTTCATCACGAACTATCTTTCTACTTGCAACTATTAAATCAGCGGGATTCCATAAATTTAGAAAATCATTCATAGAAGTCTCTGGAATTACTCCTCGCATTATTTCACATTGTACTCTGTCTGGTTGTAATCTAATTAACCTTTTAAATTCCTTCAGCGGTTCATCAATAGCTCTATGGTCATCAGTTATTTCTTCATAATAATCTACATTATTCTTCAGCCATTCATGTGGAGACTGTCCAATAAAAGGTGGTGGTTGACCATGATCACCGCACATTATTATAGCAGTATTCTTCGTCAATAGCCATTCAAGAAATGTTTTTAATATTTCTAACGACACCGTGCATATCTCGTCCCATATAATATATTTAGGTATATATTTTTCACCCATTCGTTCAGGAGTCCATGTGTCTCCACACCATCTAAAGAAACTATGATAAGTACACGATTTTACTCCTCGCTTTTTTATCTCTCTGGCGAGTTTATGTGTCGGTGTCAAAACAATTATATCTGAATTATTATTCATGAATAATTTAATCACACGAATTGTTTTACCTGAACCACCGCATCCGTTAAGATAAACAGCTTTATGTATAGCCACAGGATCATATACAGATGGTGCTGATGACTTTGATACTTGATTATTATTTTTGTAATATATTTCCTTAATTTCAACGTCGGCAGATTCAGAATAGCTAAGTATATTTTCTTGTTTTATTCTCCATGACCCCCATTCACCATTACCAAGTAGCGGTTTTAACAAATCTGTATATTTTTTATTTATGTAGAACGAATCTGTAGCAACTCTGACAGCATCACGAGGAAATCTATTTATCATAGACATTAGATTTATAGAAACATATGCCAACATCGATGATCTTAAATGAGTAAATTGCGGTGAGTCACCATCAAGATAACTCACAATTGTGCCTAGTTTGGTTCCGTCTGATAAATAAGCATTACTCCGATTTATAAATGTGTTTTTTTCCGTTGTATCAGCCATTATAAAATCGAGTTCAGCATCGTCCATAATCAATCTTGTACAGTGTCTTTTATGATCATATGCTCCTCCTTGAGTAAATTTACCAATTATCTTTCTACCAAGATCTTTTGCAAGTTTTTCATCATGCTCGTCCCTGCATTTACGTATATTATTAATAATCTTAATAATGTCATCTTCATTAAGATTAGGAAATTCTTTCCTGGCATCATCAATATTAAATCTATTTGGTTCTGGTAACCAAACTTGTTTCTGTGGACTATACGATATAATCGCCTCACTCACCTGTAAAGATATTAAAATTCCAATATCATGCATATATCGCAATAGTACTATTGGAACCCAACATTTTTCTGAAAAATGTCTTCCAAACCAAACATAAGTAATCGGATGGAGATTTTCTGCAAACTCGAATGATTCTACATGAGCAAATCCTGTTAGATCAAACTCTGGTAATGGTCCGTTCATCGCAACCCTGGTCATCTCGTGTGATGGATGTCCGAATTTCTTAAAGTATTCAGAACATTCTCCGTATCCAAGAAAACTTCCAGGATAACACGCTACCATATCGACGGATATAACGTCATTACACTTATATTTATTATTCCATAATCCTCCGTGTCCATATTCTACGCAGCTTTTATGAATATCTTCAAGGAATTCCGATCGTGTTGGTTTCCATAAATTTTTCTCCTGAGCGAAATGAGCTGCTACAGATGGAACTGTAAAACAATTATTTAATAATTGTCTAACTTTGACATCGTCTGAAGTATATTTCAGCGCAAGATGTTCCATTTCTACATTAAGAGATTCTATACGGTAAATATCACCATTAGGCCGTACAAACTGATCGTAATGATCATATTCTGAACTTTGAAATAACCAAACGAATACAGGGTCACTTTTGCTGATATTTTTGATAAAATCAAATATATGACCATCATAAAATTTAACCGCTCTATCTCGTGGAAATATTGTTACTGCTGAGGTCCACGCATGCGAATTATGATCAATAATATCTATAGGAGCTCCATTTTTTGTGTATTTTGATTCGTATAATATCTCTCCGGTTAGTGTTTTTACTCTTATTGGAAATCTTAATTTCTTTTCTAGTTCAGCGACATCTTTGATAGACGCTCCGGTATCTTTAACTGATTCTGCCCATGTATTTATTTTTTTACGTCGTAAATCTGTTAAACCATTACCACGTATCGCGTTTATGAAATGTTCTGTAACTCGTTCAGCTACACAGTTTATTCTTGACTCTGACAGTTTCATAGGCTTTAGATCCCCGACGTCAGGTTTATTATTCAGCGGATATATTGCATATACAACTGCAGTAACTGGGTAGCCCCGTTCATAATATACCTTATCAATACCAGTCAGTATTCCGGGCTTAGATTTATTATTTAAGAGAACAATATTATTTCCTGACTGCACATGGACTGGATCGCGCTTGTCACGATTAATCCAAATATCTTCTTCTGTATTTACAATAAATTTTATTGAAATAAAATATTTTTGATCATCAAGGTGATTAATAATTACTTTTCCTCGTTTGTCATTCATCATATTAGTAACATTTCCAACTCTGAATGTTGACCATACATAAGCAGCACCATCATTACGAAATTCATTTTTTGCTTCACGAATACGTTCGGTTATATCCTCATTTGTTATTGCCAGATCTTGCATCAAAGTACTAAATTTATATTCTGATAGTCTGTCAAGATCAAATCTGGATATCTGAGGTTCAATTGCCGATAATTCGTTCATATAATTAAGACAAGTATTTAAATTAAAATATTTGTATATATAATGATTGAAACAAAGAACAAATGTGCTTGGCTCAGAATTGGATATACTTCTACTTGTAATAAATCGTGTGTGAACAAATATTGCGGATATCATGCACAAAGTATCAAAAATGGAAGTACAGGACCAATACCATGTATTCAGTGTGGTGTTGGAGTGAGGGGAAAAACTCAATTGTGTCTAAAATGTGGCGGAAAAAAATACAGGGAATTAAAACGATATTATGATAAAAAAAAATAATACTTTGACGTCAGGTAAATCTCCTATAAAGACAGAAGAAGATTATCTGGTTAGATTTCAGAATAATGATTTAAACAAATAATATTATATATAAATGGAGCAAAACGAATTTGTGAAACATCCAATAATAAAAAATTATGAGGCGTCTCGAGATGGTGTAATCAGACACTGTAGATTAAAGAAACCAGTAGGTAATCATGATAAATTTGGTTATTTTAGATTTCGTGCTGGAAATAAAAATTATTTATCAAGTAGATTCGTATTTGAATGTTTTCATGGAGTAGTTGAAAATGAACTTGTAGTTGATCACATTGATGGAGACCCCAAAAATAATAATCTATGTAACCTGCAAGCTATTATATATAGTCAGAATTCTGCACGTGGAAAAAATAGCGTTCATAATCATTATAGGGACGCAAGAGCTATTAAATCCATGAATATACAGACAGGACAGGAAATAACTTTCCCTTCAATGTATGCGGCTGCCAGATATTTTGGCATCAATATTGCTTCAGTAAAACGTGTTGCAGATAAAATATACAAATCAACTTATTCAATAATATATGATCAGCCGATTATATTTGAATATATCTAATTCTGTCTTCCTAATAAATAAATTGTATATAGTTCAACTCTATATTTTGCTATGGGTACCTTCACCGTCGCTGCTCTCAGTGTCACTCTCATTTTTGACAGAATCAAATAACATAATCTTTCTTAATTGCATTACACGATTATCCACGATCTTCTTTTTCTCGTATTCACGAGACAGTTCGGATCTGATATTTTCGATCGAACGTGCAAGAGGCGCAAATAGCTTTACCTGTTTTTCATTTACCACCGCCAAGGATTCAAGCATAGACTGATATATTAATTTTACAAATTTATAATTGGATGGTAATGTGTATTTATTGTCAATTTTTCTTTGTTTTAATATTTCATAATCGCATAATATTTTTTCAGGATCGAGATTATCAGATAGATTTATTCTGTTATGTTTTAATTGTTTAATAGCAGAAATAATATCATTAATGTTTTCTTGGTTCATTATATAATAATTATTTCTTTAAAATAAAAAATAATATCAGTCTATGAATAATTATTTAAAAAAATGTAGTCCCCATAACCCCATGTGAACCTCTAAGTTGTCATATGACATCTTAGCAGCATCAGAAGGTCAGGGGACTGTTTTTTGAGGATGATTGTATGGTTATGAATATATACAAATGGTGATGATTTTGATTTTTGAGGACAGCACAAACCCCATGTGATCCCCTAAGTTGTCAAACAACATCTTAGCAGGATCAGAGGTTACATATAAACTTATCCTAATGACATATGATTGTATGGTTATGAATATATACAAATGGTGATGACGGGGGAATCTTGTCTACGTCCAACAGATTTTGTACACTCTCCCCCATACAAAACCCCGGGAGTGTAAAACGTACACCCCTCAAGGGTGTATGATAGGAGAGTGTATTTTGTCTGTTGTGGATATCGAGGAAATTCTCCGGGTTCCCCCAATTAAATAGCATCAGTCGCCAAATGCAAGATAATATCTTTAGCAATTTTGGAGACTCGAACACACGAGAGTCTGCACAACTTCGATCTACGTCCAACCGTCTTACCATTTCGGCCATCGCTCTCTTATCAATAATACAGTTAAATTTAAGTATATATAAAATATTTGTGCTGTCTCACAGAACTTGTATTACTAATAGAATGTAGAACTGTACTTCAGTTTTTCAAAATTCATAAAATAATTACACGTATAAGTTATAGTTCGTTAAGGTAACAGACAGACGGACTAATACGCTATACACGTATATACAACTGGATTTGTACAGGTAACGACGTAGTAGTAAGGGAAATAATCGTTCAATTTACTCCGCAGAGAGAGATAGCCGAGTTATCTCGCTTTATTATATATACAATTACTTTAATCATAGAAACTGATTATTATTCATGTATTTACTCATCAGCCCCTGATTATTTAATCGGACGTTCCACGAGCGTATATACAAATTAATATTAAGAGACTCTTGTCTTAGATCCAAAATGTTTCCTGCCTGGTCGGTGAGTTTGAAATTTATTCTTGTCAGAAATGGATTATGTACACGTAAATAAATTGGATTAATTGGCTCAGATACAATTAACCACCCAGGCGGATCTTTAGGACTAAATGTATATAGTATATACCCCTGTTGGGCCTGGTTAGATTTTGAAAGATCTACTTGATAACTGTCATCAATTACGTCACATACTAGATTGACCGCGATCGTAGATATTATATTAACAATACCAGGTGAGATATGGCGGCCTCCACCATGTGGATCATTATTATATTTAAGAATAGTTGGTGTAGGTATTAATTTTTTCCATGAATCACATATTCTTTTAAAGTGTTCATCAATAAGATCATTAACTGATTTCTTTAGCTCTTCAGAGTTGAATCCAGGAATTATAAATGTTGATAGTTGTTCTCGCGTAATTCCGAAATGTTTTAGAAATACTGTTGTGAACAGAAGATTTAGTCTAACACTCTGAGGTAGTGGACCGTCTTCATTAACTATATACAACCCTCTATAGCGTTTATCTGCTATGTTCACTAATCTTTTTTCTCTGTTAACAATAATATCATTCATGAACTCTAGGTCTGAAGCAACTTGATTCAAATGTTGTATTGCTTCAATTATTTGATTTTTTAAGTCATCGTTGTAGGAAGTGCTAATGCTGGAAAATAAATTTCTTAGATCATTAAGTACACGTCCGTGTTCAGACTTAATTGTACTAGCATATGAATTTATTTCATCAACATCAAGTACTATTATTTTACCTTTTTTACCACCAACTATTTTTGTAAAATGGGTTTCTGTTTTATCTATATAATGTATAACTCCATCACCAAAATATCGTCGCCATGGATAAGCATTTTTTTCTGTTCGATATTCTGGAGGTTTTATAAATTTTTTAACATCTATGACGAAGTCGGATCGTTGCGGTTCTGGTGGTCCTTGATAAACCGGTGGATCTTCAGGCCAACCTAATACTGATCTAATCGAACTTTGATAAATATCTACGGAATAATCAGGGGAATTTATTTCAATAACCGCCGATAGTGTTGGTTCGTAGACAGTAATTGCTATTTTTGATTCTTTTCCTGTAATAGATTTAATTCTGCGTTGGAACTCATCATTAATCTGCTCTATTTGATAACTGCCCGTTGGAATAGCAACTACTTGCCAGTCAGGAGTTCCATCAGGTTTATTCTTATTAGCGAATATTAATGAATTATTTGGCTGTAGTCCACCAAATGATTTTGATCTAATATTTGGCCAGCTATAATAAACCCGTAACTGTGCTAATGCTATTTTTTTTTGCAGGAATTGCGGTTGGAAAATTGACACTAAACTCAGGATTGGTCGAACTTAACGATATCATAGTAGTTTTTGACGGAGTCGTATTAGTAACGATCTGCTGAAGTAACTCCCTGTCTGTCATTATTATTATTGTTGTTATTTAATTCATTAAAATCATTAGCGATCACCTTAAAAGCGTCATCATAGGTTTTCATCATCATCGCAAATTCAGTATCGGATATTTCACCATCACTGACACACGAAGAAATGTACAAAGATAGTTTAGAACATGCATCTGCCACTGTATGTAATTTAATCATATAATCGTGCAATTTAGCATTTGTACAGGTATCTATCTTTTTGGCTATAATACCTAGAACACCAGCAATAGTCGTTGATGCTGAAACAATAATGGTTATAACAGTAGGTGCTGTCATCGTCAATGTTGATAATAATAATCCTGTTCCAGCAATAACAGCAGAAACCGAGTAAACAACTACATCAATAACAACTATACGCCTTTTGTATTTTTTTATTTTCGTGTTATAATAGTCGATAAAACTATTTAGTTTAGTGAGACGCTCACATACCTGATTGCATCTGTAACGTTGAACGTCGATGCGAGACTGAGGTTGATCCATTATACTAACAACGTCATTTAATTAAGTTTCAGTTACGAATTCTAGGCACCACCAGTAACGTCTCGGAGGCATTTCCGTTGATATCAGCGTAAAGATTTTTTTCATATTCTTGGTTAGCATCACCAATAGAGGATTATGATATTCATTCGGTGATAATGAAGTTGCCGCATTAATTTCCGAACCGTATATAGATAACCTGTATAACCCAGTTACTTCTACGGTATGTTCGAGTTTGTTATTTTGTGGTGTGCATGTTGATGATCCTGATGCTACTGTATATACGATATTTTTAATTTGTCCGTGTGGAATTTTAATCAGATTAGTTTTTTGAACAATATTAGGTATTCCACTTACAATATCATTAAGTTTCACGTTAACGTCGGAGAGTTTTATGTCAACGGTTGGTGGATCACCAAAAAAATCTTTAATGGATTTGTTTACATTTCTACGAAAATTTAAGAACGTTTCTACATGTCTAGAAAAAGTAGTACTAAGTATAGTCATTTCATTATTAATTGTAACTAGCGAAGTTGTTATAGGAATTTCCTTATCATCAACATACTTTTTCGTAACAGCATCAAAATCATATTCTGGTGTTCTAAGATTGTTAATACCATTATTATTCATGTTGATAAATGCACGCATTATGCCACCGTTGACCAATACGTACTTAGATTCTTGATCGTCGACATATTTCTTTGTTGCGGCGTCTGTATCTGCGGTTGGGTTTCCAAGGTCTATAATTCTATTTTGATTCATAATAATGCCACCCGTAAACGAATCACCAGCTTTCTTAATATAATCGCTGACTGACGTACCGGAATCTTGTATTTTACCCTGATCAGTAAAAGTAACTATATTATTAACAACCGCGGTGGGAACTCGTATAAGTACATCTGGTAGTTGTATATTGCTAGTTTTTAATCGTCCTTCTTTATCCTGAAAAACGACTACTTCGTTTTGATCCACACTGGTTATGTTTAATAAATCGTCAATCTCATTTCTGAGCTGATCGAGAGTTGCGTATTTAGATAAATCAGCTTGCTGATGACCTTTACTACGAGAAGATCTTCCATAAATATCTACCATTATATTTACTAATGTCTGTTTAAATATGACGTCGTAGTATATTCATGTACAACTTTGTGGGGTGGTTTTGTTGATTTTGATATAGCATCAAGTACGTTAAGTACTTCTCGACCACATATTGGTGGATCAGCTAATGTTTGTGTTGGTAACGTTGAATACCATATTGGAGTACTTTGATAGCCGCTAATATACTTTAAGAATTCTTTTGGTGGAGCTAGTCCATATGAATCAAAATAAATAATTCCACGTGGATCAATTGCATATCCGACCCAATGCGTGCCAGGTCTTTTTTATCGAGATTAATAATACCTGTTTCAATGTTATTTGGTTGTTTTGGTAATTGATCGCGCATAAAAACTCCTCTAAAATTTTTTATTTTTAATTTTTTAGCAGCATCTAGTAAATCAAAATTGGACATAGGAGATATCAGTAAAATGTCCCTGGTAATCTTAGGCCCTTTCCGTACCATGAATGTGGAGTCCCTGGTAATCTTAAACCCCTTCCCTTTTTTTTGATTCCCTTTCCTGTTGCTTTCTTTAATGCCATTCCAGCAGCAGTTCCAACAGCACCTAATGCAGCTGCTTTTGCAACAGCTGGGGCTGCAGCGGCAATTAATGCTGGTATAGCAGCAAGAAGTGAAAATATACCACCCGTCTTAATGATATCTTTAATGGCACCCGCAGAAAGATTAAGTTTTATACCTTTATTTGATTTTTTAGATTCATTGAAGTTTTTAAACTGACGCTCGGTCAACGATAATTTATTTGAACCGCTCATCTGATCTTTCTTTAGTGATATTTTTAATCCACAGTTATTTTTTGATGCTGATTGTATTCTTTTAATCTGACCAGGAGTCAGACTAACATTAACGTGATTATACGACATTATAATATTCATAAACGATCTAATTACATGTTTTCTACTGGAGCATCAACGATTCTCATTCGTCCACCAGCACCTTCAAGTAACATCGATTTATCGCTGAGTATAACAGCAATTGCTCTGTAATTAGGGATAGCTCCAATATATCTATTAACATGAGCTCGAAAATGTATATCAACTACTGACTGTCTGGTTAAATCTAAATGTTCTAACGAAAAGTAATAAATCGGATATAAAGTTGTAAAATCTAACTGTGATATTTGTAAACCAGTATCAATATTTTGATCACGTCCCATGAACGTCATTAGACGATGATATGCACATGCTACATGATTTTGTTCAAAATTCAGTAATATATCCTCGGATGGTTCTTGATGTCCATTTATCCTTAAAGAAACCTCGGAAACACCAAGTTTGTCAAATATCATTATGCTTTCATCTTGATCGTTTACTCGTGCAGCATTTTGAAGCACAATAAATATATATCGCGGTGCAGAAACACCTTGCTGAGAAGCTATTTGCCATGTAAATAAACCATTAATATTACTCTGGATAGCATCTGTGGTCATTGTCAACCATGACAACGCTGATTTACCACCTTGATTCATAAAAGAGAGTAGACGATCTTCTTCAGATATTGATGGAGTCATCACCGGCATCCACAATGAAAGCTTCGTAAGAATTATTCTACCAGCATCAACTGCACCAGGTCGCCAGATTGCATCATTATCGGTTGCTTTTCGTACAAGTACAACTGTATGCTTAGCTCCAAAGATGACTTTCCTGACATTTCTACAGAATCCAAATATATGTGAAAGTGGAATTGCACATGAAAATGCTCTCCTATCACCTTTTAACATTGATTTACGTACTGCAAATCCTAAATTAAAATTTGCATTCATCGATAATACTGCAGGTGCATCTGCAGCTCCTCCTGCAGCTCTCACATCACCTACATTAACGTTTCTACTTTCTGGAAAATCAGTTGTATCCTTTGCAAACATCATTGACGGGCCAGCCGATCTTGAATAATCGTCGCTGTATCTAGCAAGACCCAATATCGTTGTGGCGACGTCGACGTCTTTCTGAATTGATTCAATATTTTTTCCGTCAATCATGTACGTAGCGCTGTCAAATAACGCCATAATACCATTATTAACAAAACCAACAATAATATTAGCTCCATATGCTACTGGTGCTGCAGGAGCAGCGTTATTTAAAATTTCACCTTCTACTTCAATAAATGCCTCAGCGGGTAAGAAATATCTACTTGTATCTTGAACCTGTAGTTCGATTCGTCCACGCTGATCTGGAATTCGTGCGTCGTAAGAATAATACTGATAATCACGCACAGACTCATCTTTGAGAACTGGTGCGTCCATGTCAAACGCGGGATCAGATATGCGCTTAAACATCTTTATTATTATCGTCTTCGTCTAACTCGAAGACCACTTCGGGAAGTGAGACCACTTCCTGCTATCAGACTAGCGGTTATATTTTTTCTTTTTCTGACATTGGTACATCAGCCAACTCTGATAGTTTTTGATTAGCAACTTGATTTATTATTTTACTGACATTTGCAGGCATTACTTCAGTACTAGGTAATTTTACAGGTTGAGGTCGGACCGCAGGTCTGCGTATTAATCGTGCTAGCTTATCTTTAATCGCTGAAAATGCTTTACTAGCAACATCACCAACAGCACCAATACCTTTTTCACGAACAACATCAATAGCTTTCATTCCCAGTTGCTTTGCGATCGGTATTGCTTTTGGGGCCATCCTTCTAAATAGACCCTGAACAACATCACCTAGTCCATCTCCGTAGGTTGTTTTGTATACTGGTAATCGTGAGTTTATTACCCTGACCATAGTTGGTCCACGTCGAGTACTATATACGATCATTTTATTATAGTAATTGTATTTAATTACGTACTTAGTCACTGTAGTAGTCATCGGCAATTTCATTAATAAGAGACTGATAAACATCAACGTCCATGATACCGCCAGTAAATAACCGTCTACAAATATCAGCTACTTCATTAATTATTTCTGGAGAATTATTACCAGCTCGTTTTCCTCCAATGAGAATTTCGAGACGTTCAACGTCAGAGATAACGTTATTTGGACATAGAGTAAAATCACCTCCAGTAGAGAGACCTTCTCCAGTAGAAAGTTTTTCTAAACCTGAATTCAGTTTTCCTTCAAATCCTGATAATTCTGTTATTTTTTCTTGTATATATTCTTTATAATACCCTGGTGTTGCTCTTGATAATTGTTTCATCAGATAATTTTTATGTTCTCTTACTTCCGTTAGATGTATCATTAATTCTTCCTTATCAGATTTATCAAGTAATTTTTCAAGGAATTCTAGTTTTTCTGCTTTTTCTTCCTTTGTCCTCTTTTTATAATGTTCAAATCCCTCCGGTTGAGAACCAATTTCCATTTGTGGTATTCTTATTATGTCCGGTTTAGTTAATATTGATCGTGATAATGGTGGTGATTTTTGTTCTTCCAGAATTTTCTGTGAGGCTGGCGACCATACTGATTCTTTTTTTTCTTGTATTGTTTTTGCTGCTCCCCTTGTCATTGGTGGTGATGATCTTAATGGCGGTGGTAATGATAATGATGGTTGTGATTCCGATGTTGTTTCAGTAGCAGCTTGTTTTGCTTCTTCTTTTTCTCGTTCTTTGCGTTCTCTTGCTTCTTCTTTTTCTCGTTCTTTCCGTTCTCTTTCTTCTTCTTTTTCTCGTTCTTTCCGTTCTCTTGCTTCTTCTCTTTCTCGTTCTTTCCGTTCTCTTGCTTCTTCTCTTTCTCGTTCTTTCTGTTCTCTTGCTTCTTCTTTTTCTCGTTCTTTCTGTTCTCTTGCTTCTTCTCTTTCTCGTTCTTTCTGTTCTCTTGCTTCTTCTTTTTCTCGTCTTGCATCTTTCTTTGTTAAATTAACGAAATAATTAAAATCCCTATTATATTTTCTGTATATTTCATCATCTGATTTAATCTGCTCAACGTCAGCACGTATGCGGTATATTACTCTTTGCCATTGTTCACGGGATTTAATGATATTTTGATGATCAGGCTTTAAGAATTTATCCCTACGACCAAAACTCATAGCAGCAAAATCAGCTAAATTGTCAAAGTTTTTAATGTTATTAATTGTCTCAGTGAATTCCTTAGTAAATTTATCAAGTAGCTCAGCATTGCTCATTGAGAGAATTTTTTGTTTTTGCGCCGTTGATATTGGTTGAGCAGCAGCTATATCAGCTGGAAGTCCACGTAAAAGTCTTTTTGTCTGTTTTGTTCTCTCCGCTATTTTTTCAGTTGCCTCAGCGGTTTTCTCTAAAACAGGAAGAAGAGGTTTAGTTGTCTCTATAATAGGTTTAAATAATTGTTTTGTATCCTCTTCAAATTCAACATGAGATTCTTGTCGTTGTTGTAATTGTTGCTTGACAGCATCACGAACAGGTAAATATTTCCTAATTGCTTCTAGTCGTTCTCGTGCTAATCTAGCTGAATGAGGTTCTCCGATGACAACCATATTAATAATATTTATACTGACTATTTAATTTACAGCAGCAGGCAGGGTGTCCGACAAAAATTGAGTGACCGCAGAGTAAACTAAACGCATTATAACAGAAAAAACAAAAAAGTCAAAAATAAAATAACAAAAATAAGCTAAACCAAACAATTTATTATTCGTTTTTCAAACTATACGGTAATAATAAAAGTTAGGAGGTTCGGTTTAGCGTTATTGACATTATTTTTCAGCCTCTGTAGGAACCTTTATTTTATGAAAAACTTGCTCGAAACCAATTTGTAGGGTTCACCCTGCCTGCTGCTGGTGGTTCTTTCTGGGGTTTGCCCGGGTTCTTCCTCCACCATTAATACTGGCCGCCATGTATAGCATATCTTGTGCTGAAAAATGGCGTTAAACCCTTCAACAACAATAACAACAACTGTAATCTTATCCTCCTGGGTATTGGTATGGCGTTGAACCCTTCAACAACAATAACAACAACTGTAATATTATCCTCCTGGGTATTGGTCAGTAAGAATGTGTGTTGGTGAGACGAAATTCGTATTGGTCAGTAAAACTCTGCCTTCCTTACTGATCCTAACAATTACTTACCCTACACACCCTTACCATGCGTTTGTATGTATATGACTATTAGCTACTTATTCATGTGCGTTGGGTTGTGAGGAGGAGCCATTATCTTTAATTAGGTACGTGTTTGTTCATCAAGAGGACTGTATTGTCATCCATCATGTTCTATTCCCATCGTGTTCTATACCATTCTAAAATATTAAATATCACTCGGATGCTATACTGTTCCAAAATATTTTATTCCATTAGAGTGGTGTAAACCATTCATATTCAGTTACCACCGGGTGCTATATACCCCTGCTGTAACCTGCGCCAAACGATGAATTCCCATAGGGTTCCATACTGTCCCATGATGTTAATTCTCCATAGGATGACATACCTTCCCCAATATTTTAGTGACTCCACAATGTTAACTTCCCATAGGTATTGTTAAATTACTATATAGATGCAATTACTGACGGAAAAACAAACAAACAGACAGAAAGAGATATGTTGGGCACATGACTTTTGCACATATCACTGAAACAATGACATGCCATCGCTAAACAATACCTCATTACCGGCCTCCCTCATGAATTGTTTCGCGCCATCATCCCATATAGCGGGAACCGTGATGACCCAGTGAATGTCGGTATCCCTTGTGTCAGGAACCTTCTCACGCAAGCTCTTTAACAGATGTGTTTTTATATACTTGATCGCCGCAGAGAACACTTTCATCGCGGGCATTTGATGTCCTTGGTCGTCCTTCAACTTCATTTCTCGTCTGATTTTCTGTATCAAAACATAAAAACCAACATAACTATTTCTTAAATAACATTCTTACATGACCATCTTTAAATATTACAGGCGGATAGTATGTGAATATGACACTGATTACATAAATCTTGATTCATGCACTCGTTGCAATCTGCTTAATACCTTGGATAAAACGAGAATCAAACGCAACTTTTATCAGGGAAATGTTGCCGTCACCAACCTTAAATTATTAAATAATAAAGAAATCCAGTTCAGTGGGTCATAATAAGAACTGCATAATATACTGCAAATGCATCAAATTGTAATAAAGTAATTGTTGAACAAGCATTTATATTCTTGAACTGTATGTATGTTAAAGCATATATCTGCTTCCAAAAACAGAGTGCGATATGAAGCAAGTTGTCACAGAATTTGAAAAAAAGGAATCAAAGTCAAACAAATCAGTTGGAACAGTAAATCGTAATTCGTGAAAATACTGAAGGCTGTAAAACACACACACACACACACACACACACACACACACACACACACTATTTATTTACAAATATAAGTAGTATTTCCAGGAGCATAACAAATATTGGTGTTTTGGCCCAGTCAAACATAGAAAACTAGTTTTATTATTGTTTTAGAGAATGCTCCTTTCTTCACGAGTCGAAAGTTGTCTACGTACCATCATCTCAAAGCTTCACTGCACTTCAAGTCGTTATTGGAGAACTCATCTCAGTAAAAATAAATAACGAAACGATCCGGAGAAAATAGGATCAAAAATCATCTTGACTTTGTGGCTATATAACTAGGTTACTATACTGACATTATTATTCTCTATTACGTCATTTGGAGTATAATTTCGACATAAATTCGATTTAAAATTGGCTTTCCTTGTGATGCAGAGAGAGAGAGAGAGAGAGAGAGAGAGAGAGAGAAAACATACTGTTTGTCCGTGAAGTTTCATCTTGAACCTCGAAAAATAGCACCAATCTACATGTTCATCGTCCTCAGCTAATTCTACGTACTTATTCTCAGCGTCATAACCGAAGGAATCAAAGTCTCCACCCGGCTTGAAAAGGATGCTTGTCGGCGTTTTGTCGGTCACCAGCCCCTCCCCTCCACCCGGGTTCCATGTCGTATTGGCATATATATTAAGAGGGTCTTTCTTGAAGTCGCTAAAGAAAGAGTATGCGTATCCTGAGTACGTGGTTCCAAAGTCAATGGCGGCCACAACGAGTTTTGTGGGAGTGGAGGACGCTATCTCTTGTTCGGATCTCTGGGTGATCTTGGCTGTTCTTCCTATTTCTCTTGCTGATCGCATATCGCATGACTACAAAGTTTAATTCAATATATAATATTCAATTATTCAATTTCACTCAATCGCCTATGCACTGAGTGCTTCGCGACTGATTATAGCCCCGGGCTATGCTTACATGTTGATTTTTAATTTTAATTTTAAAAAATGTCATTTCAATTTCAAACAAAATGACAACTTCTTATCGCCAAATATAATTACTAATACTAATAAAATTAGATATGATTTACTTTAAAGGAACGTACTATAAGGAAAAGTATCAAGCGGTAATCTTCATCACTAGAGGCAAGTGTAACAGGGATTTTCTCCTGATAACTCCACATGTCTATGTTTTAAGTAAATTTATAAGAATACATTATTTTAATGATTTGTGTATAAAATGGTTTATAGTGTCTTATGAGTGACAATAGGGTACCTTCTTCCTTGGAACGGTCGAGTGGTTAGAAACCAAACAAGGGGTTTAAACCAATCTTTTCGTCCAAGTAGTAATAAAAACAAGGTTTTTAGCTCAGAGACACCCTACCCCTCCAAAACCCTTTTATGTTGACATTTTCTTCACAAGCCTTTTCTAGCTCAAAACAATTACTTTCATATGGTAAGGCTTTTGTAGCATATTTCTGACAAAATATGTTTTGTCGGGGTAGGGGGTCTCTGAGATAGAAACACTGTTTTATATTACTACTGTTACAGCCATGTTGAATTTAAATTATTTAAAATAAAAATAATTCCTATAAATTGAACTTCAACTTTTGACCTATGACATTGAACTCTGACCTCTGACTTATGACCTTGAACTTTGACCTTGTCCTGGGTTAAAGATGAAGGGTTAAAGGTCAAAAGTTAAAAGTGACCAGCTTAGCCGTGGTGACACTTAGCGCCGTAGCATTGGTCTTACTCTAACCGTAATAATAATAATGATAAAAAAAAATAATAAAAATAAATAAAAATAAACAGTAGCGTCATAAGCGGTCACCATTGCATCGGGGTCCCTTCATTGCCTTTCTTTGCCTTCACGGGGTCCCTTCATTGATGCCTTTCTTATGGCGGTTATGGGGCACCCAACGAAGCTTTCTTTTTTGGCTGACATTTTTTTCTGAATGTTCCTGTGTGGGGTACCCTTCAAATGAGGTTGAGAGCTCACATACGCTACTGTTTATTTTAGGGGGGGGGCTCCTGCATAGACCCCCCCCCCCAGTGAATCGCTAAACGAAACGAAACTTTAGAGATTCAGAGGGCTGTCTAGGCTTCTTGATTTCATGTACACCTCCCCCCCAACATCAAACCCCGGGTAGAGTGCAAAACGCACTCACCACGTTGTTTGACGTGGTGAGGAGGAGTACATGAAATCCTTTTGGGGCTTGGAGCCCCCCCCCCACTTATATATAAAACTGGCAGAATGCCCACCGTCGACAGTCACGGGAATCGAATCCGAGGCCTCAGTATGATAATCCAACGTTATAACACTGCGCCACTTGTCCGATTATTACAATTATACATTTCAAAAATTGTTATGAAGTTACCTAATATTGTATAAACTGCATGTGGATCTAAAATAAATTCACACACGTTTAGAAATTATTATGCTGAATAAAATACAGCGTGAATCTAGATTTATTCTAGAAAATATTATTACTAAACAGACTGTAGTGTGGATCTAAAATAAATCTGCCGGATGTTGTGAAACTTTACAGAGTAACATAATATAAAATTCACCTTGCTGTGTGGAACGAACTATGGTTTCTTGCTAAATACTAAATAGTTTGACTTCATGTGCGTGTGTGTGTGTGTGTGTGTGTGTGTGTGTGTCCACTCTGGAAAACACGATCATACATTAGACGTGTTGTGATTATATAAAATCGATTTTTACTTAACACTGGCTACTATTAAATATTGTTTTATTTGGAACAAGGCATACATCCATTCATTCATCGATCCATACTTTGATACATACATACATACATACATACATACATTCACAGACGGCTACTAAGGGACACTTTTATAATTATGTATGTTATATTTAGTCCTTAATAAAAAAAAAGTGTTTTAGGGAAAAAAAGGAAGAAATGGCAGTAAATGTCCACCATCTCACACAGGCCAAAGCTATTGAGAAGTCATACTTGACGTCCAACATTTGCGCTTGGTTTTGTAGTATTCACATGCTTGAACAGCGTTATCGCTCGAATTGGCTTTTCTACAGAAAACGAAAGTAGCTGAACGTTAGTCTCCACTATATTAGTAAGTGCCTTAGTCCATCCTTTAATACTAGTAAGTGCCCTAGTCCATCCTCTAAAACTAGTAAGTGCCCCCCTAGTCCATCTTCTAACCAATGCACAGACACTGTATCTTAACCCATGTTTGAACCAACATAAACAAAACGATTTGAGGAATAATAAATTTATCACAATAATTTTGTATGGGCCTTCAGTATAT
>JAECUM010065756.1:0-21645 GCA_016617855.1 Megalonaias nervosa | reverse complement strand
AATATGTTCAGATCTCAAAGGTAGCGCGCATTTGGCGCTTTTCATTTTCAGTTTACTCAAAAAAGACTGTAAACTATCTTTGTCGCTTCCCCCTCTCTCAGACAAAACAGTAGCTTATACCGTTAGTTTCAGCATTTTGGCTGGTACTTACAGACTATTTGAACTTGTTTAAGCTTAAGGACAATATTTCAATGTATATGCAATGCAAACACATCCTTTTTTCTTCAAAGCCATATTCTAATGGAAAACATTTCTCCATCGAAATGGTTGAATTTGGTCACATGAAGAAACACATTCTTATACATCACCAATTCTTTTATTGCCAAGATTAAGGGTAACAGCCCCTAACAATGTTAGCCCTTTCAATTGCTATATTTACTCCTTGCTTTATTTTAAACTGCTTAATTTCTTCTCACCAATTAAAAAAGTTTTAATTTTGTATAACGTGTACTTTTTGCGCATGCTCACTAGAGTTTATTCACATAAATGATGTGTACACTCAAGCTCTTTACAATAAGATCCAGGTAAATATTGAAAACGAGACACACATACACACACATACACACACATACACACACACATACACACACATACATACATACATACATACATACATACATACACGTAGGTCTCTGTAAGTGCTTTTGTGCACGTTTGATAACGCAAACCATTACTCTTTTCACAAAAAAGCAGTGAAAAAATACGTATATAAAATTGTATAAAATGATGAGTTCATTAGCGTGAAAATAAAATAAGAAACACTTTAAAAGCATACCTGGCCTGAATTCACACTTTGTGCAGGATTCAGCATAAGCTGTTCCAGGTTGGTTACCTGATTTGTTCTAACGTCCTTGCAGAAATTAAATCCATCCTATTGAAAATGAATAATTCTTGAATCATGTTATGAGCAATAACTGAAGTAAAGCTAAATCAAATTATGCCCTGCAAAATCCACGGTTGAGCAAGAAAGGATTGTGCTTCAGTTCGTCCATCGGCCGTGGTATCTAATAGTGAATTATTGTCTAATCAGTTCTCAGTGCAGCGCCTTCAAACAGTTGCTTAATTATTGCAGATATTATGGAAATGTGCATGATGTATTAATGAGGGGTAGCATTTGTTTTAGCAAAATATATCTTTGTGAAGTAAATCTGAACACAATGCTTTGAAACTTTGCATAATGCATTCTAAGTGTGATCAATCATTTTGTTTTATAATTACATTTCACCTTTATAATTTTTTAAGTGGTGATTCCATTGTAGGATTCCTTTGCTTGTGTGAGTTTCCATTTCCTTTGCCTTTAAACTTGTGTACAGTTGTTATAAATAGCTGGTAATTTGCATGACACATTATGATTCTGGCAAGTGAATTTTCTGAAATATTACAGTAGTAAGAGAAAGTGCTGGTTCTAGACCCCAGACCTCTCCCCACCCTCCAAACAAATATAAATTACCTTCTGGGAGACCCTCAAATCCCGACCCCAAAACGATTTTCATTTTTAACAAGTGCTGGCTCTAGACCAAATATAATCCAAGACTTTAACCCACCCTCCAAACAAATATAAATTACCATCTTGGAGAACCTCTAAAAAATATAAATTACCATCTGGGAGACCCACCAACACTCCCAAAACGACTTAGAGTTTTTAAAACCTCTACCTCCTTCAAACATTATTTTAATTGTTCATACCTCATCACCAATTATCAATGTTTCAACCGTTGATATTAGAAATATTTCATCATCACGATAATAGAGACTAAACTTTACTTTACCGCTCACACAGCGACGACATTCGAACAAATCCTTTATTTGCGGTTTGTTAAGTGGATATTTTTTGTCGATAAAATATACTTTTGACCGATCGAGATCGATGGTAAGTTTAGTATATTTTTGTTGACTTATCGGATCACGAAAGTTTTTAAATCCCGCTGATAACTTCTGGCTCAATTGGTCAAGGTAATTGAAATACTCGCTGTCATCAGATCTGATAAGCAAAAGTTTTAGCTTGTCACGAGCTGCGGTAAAACATATACCTGATGTTTCATTATTAATTTCAACTGTCAACTGTTCGCCGTCTATCATTAGATATTTAATCTTGCTATTGTAGCTATTTGTCACTATCAAATTTTCAAACATTAATTTTATTGTTTACACAAAATTTCATACCTTAGTCATCGAATATAATATCGAGTATAGATCTATCATCAAAACAATAACCAAGTGCAAATGTATCTACTCCTTTTTCGCAATAACGTTTGTCATCAAAATTACTCAATCCGCGTTTGATAATAACATCTGTTTTGAGTTTATGATGATTTGTTCGAATAGCCATTGCTTTTATAAAACTAACACCTCCGTCAAGTGCATATTTATAATCATCAAATTTCATAAACTTTTTAACAAAATCGCGAGGCAGACCTTTTGCTTTTTTCGTTATTTTATTATTATCTAGCAATACGGCGTACATTTTACTGCGCAATCCGATAAAGTATTTGATGATGCTCGAGTTCATTTCATCTTTAAACTTACCAATAACCTTTTTATTTATGTCGTCATGAAATTTACTGTCACGAGGGTAATCGGAAAGATCAAACAGATGTCGATTATCATATATATCCTGATAGACGTCCTCACATATGATTTCATACACGAGCGAGTCAGTATCAGTAAACAATAGTCTACTGGACGGCCGCTGATTTTTAACAAAATTATAACGAAAATCGTACATGAGCCAATTCGATAAATCTAACACGGAAGCTCCAACGTAAATCGGCTTGTTTAGTTTTAGATTTGTTTTTCTTCTTTGTATCGCGACAAGCTTTTCATTAAAAATTTTGATGCTAACAAAATCATCGTCCGACACAAGTTTATTTCTGCGATTGATATCATTAACTAGCTCGATATTTACTCGTTTTCCAATATTTTCCATCGTCTTACCAAAAACGGAATTGTTCATAAGCTTAAAGAAGTTTTTTTCAAAATCGGTTTTCGCTACAGCTCTTCTCGAAGTGTTTGAGTTAATATAACCTCTCATCCACGGCGACTGATTAAACTTTAAAACTCTATGAACTTTCCTCAACACAAGACCAGCATCTACTGCTTGTTTTAAAACTTTATAATGCAAAACATAATTTTTCTTATCGAGTAAATTTGGTACTAGTTTTTTTTTTAACCATAGAATTTTGTCTTGGTGATGCTATTTCTTGTTGTTTCTGAGATAACATACTATAATCTATTACCATTGATTCTGCACAGAAAGGATAATCGTTGTGTAAATTGTGTAGCGAAGTTGGATAATCGAGATCAACTTCAACGAAATACGAAATATCGTCAGGTATTTTTTATTTTCTGTCTCCGATAGAAATTGTTTAGATGTGATCCAACGAAATCCACCAAAAGACATTGGTTCTGCCATAGAATAACCGTACAAATTATTACAATCTAGATAAATTATATACTTCGAAGGAAGTTTAGGATTGTACTCTTTCAAGTATTTATTGTTTGCTTCAGAATATTTCTTTGTTATAACGCTAATACCGCCTCTGATACCTTTCTCGATAAAATTGAACATATCAACGTCAGTTAGTAATTCTAACCTTACTTTACTAAACTTTAACAGAGCGTCCCATGACAGCCCGGGAGCAGAATAATACCAACAAGGATCTAGTCTATAATTGCTGTAGCTTACTCGACGAAAACTTTCAAAAACATCTGCTAGTAATAAAACATCTGTTTTCAAATATAAATCATGATAATCCCCAAATGTTCCGCAGTTAAATTTATTCCAAATATCTTGTGCATATTTGTACTCGTCATCTATAATATTTTCATTTTTGAGTAGTGAATAAAATTTATCTTTGTCAGGTAAAGACGTTTCATCAGATTTACTCCAATCGTCGAGATACTCGTACGGAAATACTCCTTTTTTAGTCAGTAGATTAAATTCATCTCCAAAACAGTCTCGTAGGTTATCAAACTCGCTACAACCTTTTACCAGCTCATCTAACGATGCCGCCATAAACTGTAGGCTGTCAATAAAACGCAACTTACCTAAAGTAACTGACATATACTTTTCAAAATTATTTGGAATGCACTTGATTACGTTATCAAGTTTTAAACGAGATATTATGTCGGGATCACCAAAAGCTTCTACGATAATATGGCTATCATATCCTCGGAAGTTGTGAAGAACAACCGGAATAAAATTGGGAGCGTGAAATTTTAAATTACACTGATCATGAGCCGCACCACGATATTGCCCGGTCAAATGGCAATGGTCTTGTACTTTTTTATTATCAGAAACGTCAAAAGCTTTTTCACAAATATAACAAAATTCCGCTTGCTCGTGATCAGATTCTTGTTGAGAAGTCAGTTTTATCATTGGAGTTATTCTTTTTAAAAGATTAAATATATTATCAACTTCGCCAATTAACTGCTTGAGAAGCCAAACAGCTGGATTTTTACCGCGATATAATTTGATTGGTTTGGATAATCTCGAATCAGTGCAACAAACTATTTTATACGCTACCCCACATGGAACATGATTTTGAGTTTTTCTTGTACTCGATTGGTTAGGATTATTTTCTACGCCAAGTACAGGCTGAAGTAAGCATTCGAAATAGGCGTATATAACGAAAGGAATTTTTAGTTTGTGATTGTGATTGACAAACTGCAGTAAACTATTTTCTTTGGACGGCATTGTTATTCGTTGTACGTCACTACAGTACTGCAAATGCTTTTGTAATGTTTCATTGTCTTTACAACCGTGCAAGCAGCAATTACAAAAGAACGTTTTTTTATTTCGTTTATTATACTGTCTGCCAACTAGTCCATTAAAGTTTTTAATCCAACCGTAATGATTCCTGTAAAACAGCAAGTTTATTGTCGATTGTGAAGCTTTTTCTAAAATATATCTCGGATAGACGTTTTCTTTTTCATCTAGTCCGAAAACATTTACTGAAACATTATTTTGCTTTTCAAACTTTGGTATTTGATTTTCTGCAACTGGAAAGTCAATACCATTAAAATTTAATTTTGATACGTGACTAATATACTTGTCAACACGATCAACGTGTTTTTCTACTGGAAATAGTGCAGAAAGAATAGCCCACTGAAAACATCTGTTATCGACGTTCTTTACGTTTATACAGCATTTTTTATTTTTTATTTTTTGTGGTAGGTCAATATACGAACTACCGCGTAACACGTTATATTTTATTGTGTGAAATAAAATTTCAGTAATGATTTCAAACTTCCAACCCAAACCCGATTCGGTAAATTCTTCTATCTTTTTCCAAATTTCCTGGTGTATTTCATTAGCTAGTGACAAAAGATCAGTCCCAAGCAAAACACGCCTTGATTTTGCATTAATGTAAGGGTCTGCAATTTCTTTGTCAGCCGATTCTTCCGTCACAAGTAGCTTTGAAAATATAACATGATATTGCACTAATATTCTTAGACCCTTATGTTTTTCAAGTTCATGTTTTACAGTATAGAGTAATATTATATCTCTAATTGATTGTTCCATCGATAACTCACCGCACGCCAGTTGAAAAATTAATTAGAGATATAAAATGCTTATAGTATAATGACAGAAATTTTAAGCTATATGAGACTGACAGCGGAAGAGCAACAAGTATATCACGTTCATCCGAAGTATAACTTAATATGCTGGAAATGCATTAGGTTCGGTTATTAACATAAAATCTAAAAATCTGTAGGAAAACCAACACCAGCTGGAATGATAATTTCAGTAAAAGGTGATGACACAGATAGAATTAAAATGTTTCGAAAAGATTTTATTTATACTTTTTTCTGCGATGATATTCCAGAAGGACAATGAGTATATCGAGTAAATAATTCGATTACTGATGACAATATTGAAAATTTAGCTTTACAAGATGAGTATCAACGCCACCCAATATTTAATCTTTACGAGGCAAATGTTAAGGGAATTATTCGAAGAAGAAAAACTAAAAAAAGTTCTTGGTATTATGAATAATATGTGGTATCTCACGGTAACTGTCGGAGGAACACTAGCCGGTAAAGTTAGTTATCTTAGCCATCGTTTTGTTTACGAGGCGTTTAGCAGACCTATACCTAATGGCTTGGTTATTAATCACATCAACAGCAGTAAATTTGACAATCGACTGGAAAATTTAGAACTAGTTACCCAGCAGGAAAATGTGAAAAAAGGACTAGGTAGTGGTATCAATTTTAGACGTCCGGCAAAACCTGTTGTTTCATTTGATCCCGAAATAGATAAGAAAATCAAATTTCCTTCAATCTCATCTGCTGCTCAATACTACAAGATAAATCCCAGGGCAGTAAAATTTGTTGCCGATAGAATAACAAGATCAGCTTTTTCAAGCAAATATAATGCTTGGATTATCTTTAGATGTATTTGCTAGCTCCTTTCTGGTCAAGCAATTGTGGGCAAATGCTATAATATCATCTGTATCAAATTTCAGCGTCATTACTGCGCTATCGTTAAGTTTATTTTTTCTGCCTCTGTTATTAGAATCGCCTTGCGTAACAATAACGGCGACATAGTAAGAATTATACCTTAACAGACATTTTCTCACTGCTTCGGTTAGTTCCTTGTAGTTTAATATATTAACTTTTTGTTGATATTTTACCTCGTTAGTCATCTTATAACAATAAATTAGATAAAAGTATATTATAATATGAACCTGATGAAAAGACTTGCTGATATATACGCGGAAGATACAATCGCAAGTGATACAATCACTAACGATAAAGTCGCAGACAATATTACAATCGCTAACGATATAATAGACAAATTTGCTAGCTATAGCGAAGATGATATTTTGTACAACAACGAATCCGACGATGATGAAGTAGTTACTGTCGCTGACAGAAAAAATTACAGCAGACCGACAACTGGACGATATAATGTTAAGTATCACATTGCTAAAAAAATAATAAAATTTAATTTTACTGTTGCCGAACAACAAATATTTTGGCAGCTTATCAAACCTTTTTTAAATCTAAAATTTCCAGGCCGACAGAAAAATATAAAATTCGATTTTATATTTGTCACGATTTTTGACTTAATGACGATCTCTGACGATCGCATACAATATCTAATATCGTTATGTAAACCAGTAAAATGTAAATCTATCAAACGTAAGTACGAGGATATTTACAGAAACATTATTTCATAATCTGCTTAGTTGGGATCTAACTATTAAATTTATCGCTATACCCGCGCCACTTAACTAAACTTTTATTGCCTTTTTTCCAAATAACTTTTTCGATAACGAAAACATCTTGTTCAGTTTTCTGAAGTTCCTGCTCGTAAAAACTGCTAGTTATAGATTCACCTAATAAATCTTTTAACGAGTATGTTACAGGTATTGTTAAAAGTACTTTATCAACGACAAATACTTCTTCGCTCCAGTTTGGAGTAAATCCTTTAACAAATGCTTTCTTCGTCAGAGAAATTCTAACTTTATCACCCACTTTAAATTTATGTCTGCGGTACATGTTTTCATTTGCTAATATTGGATTTTTAATTGCGTCATTTGGCGACATTTTAGTGGTTCGATGTTTCGTGTTATTATATTCGTCAACTATCTGCGGAAGATCATCAATATACCTGTTTGTGTTTTTAGCTGTCATATGTTTATGTATTTTTTCGTTTAGCGTGCAATTAAATCGCTCGACGACAACGCTTTTACCCTCGTTCCCTGTAACATATTTTTTTATATTATTTTGGAGCATAAACCGCTCAAATTTTTTATTGAAAAACTCCGCTCCATGATCGGTCCAGATTCTATTTGGTTTTCTTTCTGTACTTGTTATTATTTGTTTTAGCGCGCCAGTTATCGACGTTCCTGTTTTATCCGAAACAGGTACACTAAAAGCATATTTACTAAAAATATCTATAACATTAAGCAAGTATCTTTTGTTATCATTAAACTGAGCAAGATTTGCCACATCTACTAAATCAATCGCCCAGATATCATCAACGGCATTTGCAACAACTTTACGTCGCGAAAACCTTTTTTTTTAGGTTTGTGTAGTTCAGCTGCAAAATCGTCATACAATTCCTTTCCGAGTCCTAATTTATATTTTGCTCCAATAAAACCCTGCACCAGCCTTCTATCAAAACGTTCTTGCATATTTATCCGTTTCATATCACGAAGTTCGTCTAACATTACTTGATCACAATCTGATTTTGAACTTTCTGCACGAGCGTTGTCAGGACGTTCGATATCACGATAACAGATATCATGACGCATTGCTATTGCATCAACTTGATTATAAGGCTCTTGTCCTGGCAATGGATTATCGTTCTCGTCAAGTTGTTTATCAAGAGGATTAAAAGGTCCAGTATATTTATGGCCTGGCAATGTCCAACCGCCTTTTGGTTTTGGTAATTTGCCAATAATTTTGTGAATGTCAATTCCGCTGCCAATTACCTCACGGCGATTGCATGATTTACAGTATGTTGCTATTTTATCTTGTTCGATACAAAGATCTTTATCACAATCACAATTGCACTTCATTTTATTTTATTTTGTTTCATCAAAAAATTGTTATAAGAAAGAGAAAATCGATTAATCAAATATCAGGATAACTTTATCAACACCAGATCCTAACGTCTCAGCTACTTGTTTTTTCAGAAACATGCTTTTCTTTCTACCACAAACAACACAAATACTTTTTAACATTATTCTATTATTTTTTGTTTTTTCCGTCGTCTCATTTTTATTTTCTGTTTTAGTTTTACATTTGAGACAGTATGTTGACATTTTTTATATTTGTAATTTAGATAAAATTACTAGTAAGCTTTAGATAGCTTTACAAAAATTAACTACAATCTCACCGTTTGCGTGAGAAGGTTGCTTGTCAAATTGTAAAATAAACTTTAAAAAATCAGGATCTTTGGACATCTGTCGGACAAACAATATACAATAATAACCAGAAGCGGATGTTCCGATCGGCTGTAGTTGATTAGACGAATAATTTATTTTTTTAAATTTTTTAAAAATATATTTTTTTATAAGGTCGCTCGGAGGAAGTCCGAACGAATCAAACTAATTATTATCATAGACAGCAACCCAGCGAGTGCCTGAGCCATCGTTAAAATTTTCTATATTTACAATACACGAACCACCTGCTGGTACGTCATCGAGTTCGTCTTTAGAAAATACTCCGCGAAATCCGACAACGTCATTCAATTTTTCAATGATATCAAAATTGCTCAATAGCGTCTGGTACCTGGTAGAGTCATTCCACGTCCGATTCCTGGTAGGTTTGGAAGAAAACTTCCCGCTAATCCCGCTAGTAGTGGAGCTATTGGAATAAATCCTCCTTGTTTTGTTCGATTGCGTTTTGTTGTTTTCTTTTTTTTTCGACGATTTTGTTTTTCGTTGTGGCATTTATTTTATATTGTTACATAAAACTAACGATAGATTTGTTTGATTCCACGACCTTCAACTGCTTTTTTCGTTGCGCCAGATACCGCCCCTGACGCAGCCGCTAGTCCACGTGTACCAGGTACTGGCAAAAATTTTCGGTAGTATTGTGCTAGCTATCACAGAAAGTTCTGGTCCAAACAATCCACCTTGTTTTGACATTGCTGTTATCTGTGAAACAGATAGTTTAAGAACAAACGGCTTTCCTTTATCAAGTTTGTCGATTTGTTGTTGTGTTAGCATTAATTCAACTGCTGTTTTATTTGAAGTCTCTGGAGACTTTGTCTCTGGAGATATCATTAAAGAAACAGAACGGCGTTTAGCAACAGCTGCTGATAATTTTTCAACTTGACCGGATGTTAGGTATATTTCTCTGGTTGTGTACTTGGTTTTCATTATTTTATATCAAGGTTGTTAGATTAAACTTGTACAGTCATTCTTCCTTTAGTCGCGTCAATTGTCAAGAATCAATAACTGACAACTAGCGCATATACGTTATGCTGTTCGGCTGGCATCACGCCAAGTGTCCAGGTGACCTCAATATCAGCAGTTGATCCGATAGCTCGTTCGGAATGTTTTGATATGTCATAATAAGAGATAGGATAGAGTGATCGAAACTCTTCTACTGATATTTGAGATCCACTGTCCGAGTCCTGATATTTTTGCATTGCTTCCATAAGGTACATATACGGCCGAGATACGTTTCTGGTGGCGTCTACAGCAAAATTGTATTCGATTGCACGTTCGGGATATTGTTTAGAATTTACTCTAACAAATATTTGTCTAACATCGGGGTTATCAAATACGGAATTGTTCATTTCTTGATCATTACGACGTGCCTGTCGTTGAAATACAGCAAACAAATGTCGAGGTAGTTGTTCACTAGCTGTAGTTGTAACACGCCATGTGTAATCAGTTGCGTTAGGAATTGCTGTTTGATAAATCCTGTTTTGCTGGAAGTATATCTTTTTTGTATAGGCGGTCAATAATGATTCGAGCTCCATCGTTTTAGCTACAGAGGGAACAACTCGTGGCATCCACAGTGCTAATCTTGTAATAGCAAACTGTCCTCCAGCCACCCCATCAGCGTGTATTATACAATCGTTTTTATCAGCTCGATCTAAAATGAGTATCTGTTTTATTCCGCGAAAAACTTTGTTGTATTCACTGCAAAATCCAAAGATTGTACTTAACGGAAGCATCATCGTTATTTGGCGTGTTTCTGCGGCAAATGCTTTTCGTTTGGCAAATCCCTCGTTGTATTGTTGTCGTCTTATTCTTGTGACCGCTAATCTTATCGCGTCTCCAATATCACCGGCTGCATTATTAGCGGGATTGGCGATTAGATTATTGTTATCTGCAGCAGGAACATCAGCACCAGTACGAAACTCGCTCGAAACAGCTGTCCCGAGGGCGGTATCTTTAAACCACATCATGTTTGTGGCCACTGATCTAGAATAATCATCGCTAAACGAGACGATATTAAGTATTGTACTTGCTATGGGCAAGTGCATTGAAATATCTTCTACAGTTTCACTGGCCAGTTGATATCGTACACTTTTAAACAATCTCCAACCGTTATTGACAAGCACAATTTCTGCACCAGCTGCAATATCGCCACCTATCGCAGTTAATATTTGGCCACTCACTTCTATCACTGCCTTATGCGGCAGTAGAAACACGTCCTCATCTCTTGTGTTAAAAGTTCTAACACCAGTTTTATTTGGTTCGTTTGAGTTTTTGTCGAGATACTCGACGTATTCGAACCCTGTTACAGCGTCGTCAGTATCATATTCTTCAGCAAGATCGAGATAATTTTTAGCCGACATTTTATTTTATAATTACTACACAAAATTAAAAAGCAGCAGGAGTCGTCGGATTTATTTTATTTACAAGTTTACGTACTATTTCTTCACCATGTGGTGATAATAATTTTTTTGTTGTAGCTATCACAGATCGTTTTGTTTGTTTCGTTGGCGCAATATCTGATATTGCTCGTTTTATTTCTAATGTTGAAGGTCCTCTAATCTTATCAGCGATCTTTTGTCCTACTGCAGTGCCTGCTGAACTGGCTGCACCTGTCGCAAAAGCTTTACCTGCGTCAAGTGCAATTAGTGCTACTTTACGCGCAATTCCTGGTATATTCTCAGCAATTGTTGTAAATATGTTTCCAAGAAATCCAACTACGATTTTTCTTCTATAAAATTTTTTTTGTCTCATCTTTGTCTATAAAATATGGGCTCACAAAATTGACGTCGACAACTACGTTGTTGCGCGCAGGTGTAAATAGTATGTGACAATTTCGTTGTTAAGATCTATTTGTCTACCAGATTGATCTGTTAATTGCATCATTATACTTGTTATTTGATTTTCAAGATCAATCGGATAATAAATAACTTGACGTGGATTAATTTGCATGATCGATCCTGGTGGAACGTCCGGTGAAAAGCTATGTATCGTTTGTCCTCTACTACCCTGGGCTGAGTAAGATCCAGAAGCAATAGAGCAATTTATTAATATTGTGTTTATGTCAGTTATATTTACTGGCAGTTCACCGTTATATGTAACAGCTTCTTTAGGACTATTATAAGATTTATGGAGAAATCCTATCAGTGATGCGATACTTTTTGGTGATGTAAAATCAATCATCATATTATTTTTTAATGTTATACTAACTCGTAATATGTTATAATTTGGTGTTAGCTCAAAATTATCAGCTATACCGCCCGCTTTTGTTATCAGCTCCTTATCGTTTTATTTAGATCAGGGAGGTTATAAGCTCCTTGTGGAATTCTAAATGTTTTCCATCTATCTCCTTCAATAGCTATGTTTATAAACCTAAACTCATCATTTACTCCAGTTTTTACGTTAGCCATAGAATTCCATGTTGTGCGGGAAATTAATCCAATCTCATACTGTTTTTCAGGATCAAGTTGTATTGGCGGATTGTAATAAACAGAAAAGTTTGCGCTGTTTCCTGTTGTCTGCGACGAATCACGTAATAAAGTTGTTGATTTTAGTGACATTATATTAATATTTTTAGATAAGATCGCTATGTAAAATTTCATACTCGGATGATGTTAATAATCCACTTGATCTAAGATGATCTAGTATATCAATGATTTCGTTATCGATCTCTGCACTTTCATTACCAGCCTCTTTGGATGATATTAGCAACATAAGTCGGTGAACCTATTTCTGCGTTTGATGTAAAAACTTTAACTCCAGATCCAGTGGTTTCCTCTGTTAATGTTTTATCTCGTTTATCGTCATACATATTAAACAGTCTTTTAAAATTCCAGCCACTAGTATAGTCTACTTTTCTGGTTCTGTACTGTACTGCTGTTTTAAGTAAAACCTCAGCAATAATTCCTTCTTTTATATAATTATATACTTTTAATAAATTCTCTTCATCTTTTAATTTTTTTATTTCTTTATCAGCGAGTAAACCATCTTCTACAATTTTTGTTAATTTTTCTATTAAATTATTATATTTTTCTTCTGGCCAAGCTCAAATTTTATCCATTTCAGTGATATTATGTTCTTCAATAAATTCGTTATATTCTTCATCTAATATTTTAGCATATGCATTTTTTTTTATAAAATATTATCTGTTTTTCAATAGGCATTTTTTCTACAATAGTTTCAGTCATTATGTTTTGTTTCTCATCCAATTCCTTAGTTTGCTCTGACAATTTTTTAACTCGGCTGGATTAACCGTCATTCTTGCTATTGCATGTTGAAGCATAAGAGGGTTGTTTATTAATCTGTCAAATTCGGCCTGTCGTGCAGCAGGATCAGCAATGTTTCTTACATGTTCTTCTGCAATTTATTTATTTTCTTCTTTCGAGTAAACCTAACAAACCTTTTTCTTGTAATTTTTTAAGCTCCTCTGCAGATAATGTTGATATTTCTGGTTGCTTGCCAAGTACTGCTTCAGTAACCGGCTTAAAAAGTTTAGCAGTTTCTTCCTCTGCTTGAACTTGTCCACGCCGAGCTTCTTCCACTTTTTCTTAAAGGCAGCTCGAGTTTCAATAAATTTCTTTAGCAACTCGATTCTTTGTTGATGCTTGTCCATTATTTTCTATACGTTTTATAAAATTATTATAAAAACATGTCAATACAACAACGAAACATCTTAGCCGGATCAAGCGCTAGTTTATCAAATAAAAATAAATTGTATTTGTCTTTGGTTGCTTGATGATATAATTCAATAAATTTATCCTTTGTTACGTCACCGCATTGCTCGTTTGCAATATTTCTAACGTCAACATTATCTAGTCCAGGAAATAATATAAAACAACCCGTATTTCGCCTGATAAATCTATCGACGTTGTAAAAACCTTGGGCGAGATAAACAGAAAATTACATCTTTTATTACGCGATAATGAAAAATAAGATCTAATCTTGTTCATCTCCTCGTTGTTTAGCGGAATATCGTCAAATACAATTATTTTATGCTCAGATGAATCAAGTTTATTAACTGGAATTAGTTCTTCTGGTTGTTTTATTAAAAATATATCATCGCCAGCGTCAAGTTCATCACGAAGTCTATTATTATATTCGCTTAGTAGCTCGTACTTATCTTGTTGTGGATTAATTGTATAAATATATGCCTTGCCATAGTAATGTTATTGTTGAGCAAAAGATTCAATAACAAATTTGTTTTACCTGATCCTGTACGACCAATAATAAGATAATGACAATCTGGAAGTTCGTTATTATGTCTATGATTAATTAATCGCTCGGTATCAAAATTTAATATCTTCGCCATTGTTGTTATATAATTTTATGTAATATTAAACTGACTAATGTTGACAATTTTATGTAGGATAATAAATAATGAGCTATTATACAAAATTTGGAACATTATTAGTAGATTCATCGGCTAAAGGTCAGCAAGGTGACTCATCTAGATACGCAACTCTTGATCAGCTCAGAAATGAAATCAATAATTTATTAAATATCACAAGTGTAGATCAAAATGAAGTCGTCGTTTTCCAGGACAAACAAGGACGATTAAAGACAAGTAATATACAACTGTCAGATGTACTTATACGAGTTCCTACCGCGGTTGTTAATAATATCGTTACTTTTACTGACCAAGGTAAGATACAAGATTCCGGTAAGTCTATTAACGATTATGTCAAAAAAGCTGGTGATTCATTCACGGGTAACATTATTATGAATCAAAATAAAAGTACAGGCCTTGGAAACCCAACCGCATATAATGACGCCGCAACAAGAAAATACGTTGATGATCAAGAATCTAAGTACGTATTAGTCAACGGTGGTATAATGCGTGCATTTCTCAACATGAATAATAATGGCATTAATAATCTTAGAACACCAGAATTTGATTTTGATGCTGCAACAAAAAAATATGTTGATGATAAGGAAATTCAGTAACAACTTCGTTAAAAACAATCAATGATGAAATGACTACACTCAATACTAATTTTATTAGACACGTACAAACGTTTTTAAATTTTCGTAGAAATGTGAATAGAGCCATTAACGAATTTTTTGGTGATCCACCAATCGTTGATATTAAACTCTCCGACGTTAACACGAAACAAAATGACATTAAAATTCCACACGGACAAATTAAAATTATCGTGTACACAGTAGCATCAGGATCATCAACATGGACACCGCAAAATAACACTCTCGAACATAGCGCAGAAGTAACTGGGTTATACAGGCTGTCCATGTACGGTTCAGAAATTACTGCGTCCACTTCATCATCACCGAATGTATATTATAATCCTCTACTGGTGATGCTAAATAAGAACACCAAAGAAACATTTACGTTGACATCAACGGAAATGCCCCCGAGACGTTACTGGTGGTGTCTGGAATTTGTAGCTGAAACACCATAATTAATCACTTAATCAAACCTAGGGACTAGCACGATTGTAAACAAATATTATATAATGAAAAAAGTATAGTTGATTTCAATCACATTTCAAAAGAAATTCCAAAACAAGATGTGGGTGCATTATTGCAATATTACAAATATTATCATAAAAAAACTTTGGTGCATGAAAAAATGTTATAAATATTATAACAAAATACTTCGGATAATATCATATTTACCGTTGTTATTGACCGGCTCTGGTATAATTTCAAGTGGAGCATCATTAAATCTGCTTTTGTTAATAATATCAGGCGTTGATGTTTCTCTTGCAACAGCGCGTAAAAAGATTGAACCTCGGCTTGTGACAAAAAAAAATGCCTGCAAAACAGCTAGTATCACCTATAAAAAATTACTTGATCAGATACGATCTTACCTACGGGGTATAAAATATGATATGGATGATTTAATACGCGAGTTCCGTACTATTGACAGTATGTTAACGGATATCCTACCAATGAGTGTCAGTAGGTATGAAAATAATTATCAAAGAAAGTATGATAATGATAGGGTATAAAAATAATGTTTGAAAATTTTCACTTACCTTTTCGCTCGGTTGGATTATATTTGGTCTAGAACCAGCACTTGTTAAAAATGAAAAGCGTTTTGGGGTGGGGATTTGAGGGTCTCCGAGATTGTAATTTATATTTGTTTGGAGGGTGGGGAGAGGTCTGGGGTCTAGAACCAGCACTTTCTCTTACTACTATTACCACCTTTCAACTTTGTGACTCGCGAACCTTAAAAAAGCAGCACCCGACGACACCATTCACAATCAAAATAATGTTCAGTTTGTTTTCTTCTTTTGGGCATTGTTTTGTCTTGAGCAGTCCATTATGTGCATATGTCATTGTGTTATATCATTTGATAAAAAGAAATGTTATTGTCTTTTTCAGTTCCTGCCAGACCTGATATAAAATATGGGAAGTCATCGTGTCCATGGGACACCAATTTTTAAGACTTAATTTTATTTTTAGGCTTGCTTAGAAATTATTGCGACATATAGAAATAATAATCAGAAGCTTGCGAAATCATAATGATAGTTTTAATTCCTTAAGTTCTTTTAATTCATTGTGTCAATTCTGATCGCATCAAATCAATGTGATGAGTGAACCGATATAATGAAATACATAGTTCACTATGACTACTGATATTATCTTTATTCTTCTCTAACTTTAGCGAAACGCTTTAATAAACATCAAATTTTATTGGACCCGTTGATTTATGTAATAAATCCACGTTGATTAATTCTGAAGATTTAAACATGGTGTTTAAGTCTAATACCAAAAATAAAATGTGAAAACCATCAACCCATGTTCCACCGAGTTGTCTCACCAATCCCCCAGAATATGTGACTATAGGGTCTAGTCCAATAGACAAAGAGTAGACCAGGTGGACAATTTATCTGCATATCTGAATTTGTCTTTTCATGCCCAATGTATGGTTGGGATGTCAATAGCTTCCACATCACGACAAGGGCCTAAGTTCCTGTAGGTAGGGATGGTGCATGCTGCCTATATCTTTTATAGGTATAAAGCTTGCATTTCATCCTTAGTAAATGTATATGTCGTAAAAGGGATCTCGATGCTATCATACATAGATAGATGTGTTTTTGGAAAGCAGTCAGTCAGAGATAGCAGTGTAGGGTGCAGACAGGGAGGCAGGCAAGAGGGCATCAGTGACCCCGTAGCCCTCGCCGAGCCTTTTGGCCGATGACGGGTGGATTCGAAGTGCTGGAAGCGTTTGCATGATCCCAAAGAACTCGCCGAGCGTTTTCACGGATGAAGGTTAATTTGGAAGTGTGTGGGCGTGCACGTCTCCACAGGGCCTCACTGAGCGTCCTGTCCGATGGAGGAAAAATTAAAATTCAAAATATAAGAAAGAGAAGTAAAGAATGCTAACAGTGAATAGTGTTCAATAGTGGCCACGTTTAGTAGTTATACATATTGGTGACTTATGGAAGGAAAAATTGAGTAAATTCATGAAGCCAAACTGTGGAGTGATATTTGGACCAGGATACAAGTGGAACAATTGACTTTGGTGAGATCATATAGTACAATGAGAGAAACTGTACAACTAAGATAGATGAATAATAGGACCTAAATCAGTTTCTATTAATCTCATTTCATTTAATATCTAATTATCATCACGAGAGGTAGTGTCGGTGGGAATGTGTGGGCGTGTGCATTATTAGTGTTATATGCCAATACATGTAATATTATTCGTGTATTTGTCGTTGTTTGTCTTCGTCTTTTGAGTGATTATCGCCTGTCCTAAACATTCACCCACCCCTATATTAAGTATCTTAGTGTAGAGGAGTTCGTGACAGATTTCCTCTTTTAGACTTTAACAATGCAGAATAAAGTATATGTAGTTATCCCAACCGATATTAACCAAAAGATTATGTACAACTCCTGTCTGTGTGTGTACACGTAAACAAAATAATTCAAGAACTATTTTATGGATGCAACAGCGAATGAATGGTGCATTTTGGAGCTTGTCTGCTATCATCTGCAATATTGTCAAAGTAAATATTACTAACACTACCTACTGCATGTTTTTTATTCTTTTCAAGTTACCTACCAGCAGCAGGCATGGTGAACCCTACAAATTGGTTTCGAGCAAGTTTTTCATAAAACATAAGGTTCCTACAGAGGCTGAAAAAATAAGGTCAATAACACTAAACCGAACCTCCTAACTTTTATTATTACCGTATAGTTTGAAAAACGAATAATAAATCGTTTGGGTTAGCTCATTTTTGTTATTTTATTTTTGATTTTTTGTTTTTTTATGTTATAGTGCGTTTAGTTTACTCGCCGGGTCACTCAATTTTTGTCGTCCACCATGCCTGCTGCTGTAATTAAATAGTCAGTATAAATATTATTAATAATGGTCGTCATTGGAGAACCTCATTCTGCTAGATTAGCACGAGAACGACTAGAAGCAATCAGAAAATATTTACCTGTTCGTGATGCTGTCAAGCAACAATTACAAGAACGACAAGAATCTCATGTCGAATTTGAAGAGGATACAAAACAATTATTTAAACCTATTACAGAGACAACTAAACCTCTTCTTCCTGCGCTAGAAAAAACCGCTGAGGCAACTGGAAAAATAGCAGAAAGAACTAAAAAAACAAAAACGATTCTACGAGAACTTCCAGCTGAAATAGCTGCTACTCAACCAATGAAAGAAATACTTGAAGGTATTGACCAAGCTCGTGCTGAAATAGGTGATATAAAAGATCGTATACCGGAATTAGAAGAAGAACCAGAAGCAAGAACCAGGGTTAATTTAGTTGATAAGTTTACTGAAGAATCTATTAAATTTATCAGGAAAGCTGATGATCTAAAATTAATTGATATTGCTGTGAGAGGTTATTATAGTCAAAAACAATTTTTAAAATCTGAATTTGTTGGTGATCCAAATGAGGATACTTGGCACAAATGGATATATCGTATACACTATAACGTTAATCAAGTTCGAAAAAACGATCCAAATTTTACTGACTATAAAAATAAGATAAATAACTATATTGCACAACAACGATCATCAATACTATTACCACCACTACCACAGCAATTGATACAATCTCCAAAACAACAAACACTAAGCAAAAAGGAAGATGAGGAAGAAGAATATTGGCCGTCAGACACCTCTTCTGGCAACGTAAGTGGAAGTGGATTTACTACTCATGGAAGTGGTCTTATTACCTGTCCTAATAATATTCTCAGTGACGTTGAACGTCTGGAGATTCTCATCGGGGGGAAACGAGCTGGTAATAATTCTCCAGAAATAATTAATGAAGTATCCGATATTTGTAGACGGTTATTTACTGGCGGTATCATGGACGTTGATGTTTATCAGTCTCTTATTAATGAAATTGCCGATGACTACTACAGTGACTAAGTACGTAATTAAATACGATTACTATAATAAAATGATCGTATATAGTACTCACCGTGGACCAACCATGGTCAGGGTAATAAACTCACGATTACCAGTATACAAGACAACCTACGGAGATGGACTAGGTGATGTTGTTCAGGGTCTATTTAGAAGGATAGCCCCAAAAGCAATACCGATCGCAAAGCAACTGGGAATGAAAGCTATTGATGTTGTTCGTGAAAAAGGTATTGGTGCTATGGGTAATCTCGCTGGTAAAGCATTTTCAGCGATTAAAGATAGACTAACACGATTAATACGACGAAAACCTCAACCAGTAAAATTACCTAGTACTGAAGTAATGCCTGCAAATGTCAGTAAAATAATAAATCAAGCTGCTGAATCAAAAACTAGCAGAGTTGGCTGATGTACCAATGTCAGAAAAAGAAAAAAATATAACCGCTAGTCTGATAGCAGGAAGTGGTCTCACTTCCCGAAGTGGTCTTCGTTTTAGACGATAATAATTATAATAAAGATGTTCAAGCGAATATCTGATCCGCATTCGACATGGACGCACCAGTACTCAAAGATGAGTCTGTGCGTGATTATCAATATTATTCTTATGATGCTCGAATTCCAGATCAACGTGGACGAATTGAACTACAAGTTCAGGATACAAGTAGGTATTTCTTACCCGCTGAGGCTTTTATTGAGGTTGAAGGTGAAATTTTAAAAATGGATAATACTGCATATGGAGCCGATGACAGATTTAGTTTTGTTAATAATGGTATTATGGCGTTATTTGACAGCGCTACGTATATGATTGACGGAAAAAATATTGAATCAATCCACAAAGACGTTGATGTTGCAACAACAATATTGGGTCTTGCTAGATACAGCGACGATTATTCAAGATCAGCTGGTCCATCAATGATGTTTGCAAAGGATACAACTGATTACCCTAACAACATACAATATAATATAAGACGACCTAGAAACAACGCCAACAACGCTGACGCTGATGTGTGGCCGGTGGTTCATGGTGCTAATCCAGAATTTAATTTAGGATTTGCAACACGTCGATCAATGTTGAAAGGTAATAGGAGATTTTCATGTGCAATTCCACTTTCACACGTATTTGGATTTTGCAGAAATGTCAGAAAAGTTATTTTTGGAGCTAAACATACTGTTGTACTCGTACGAAAGGCTACGGACGATGATGCAATATGGCATCCCGCTGGTGTTGATCCTGCTGCAACTGCTGCACTTCATGGTAAAGTAGTATTAACCAAACTTTCATTATGGATGCCGGTGATGACTCCATCAATATCTGAAGAAGATCGGTTACTTGCTTTTATGAATCACGGTGGTAAATCAGCGTTATCATGGTTGACAATGACCACAGATGCTATCCAGAGTAATATTGATGGTTTATTTACGTGGCAGATAGCATCACAACAAGGTGTGTCTGCACCACGGCATATTTTTATTGCATTACAGAATAATGCACGGGTGAATAATCAACTACGTAGTATTATGATATTTGACAATCTTGGTGTTTCTGAAGTTTCTTTAAGAATAAATGGACATCAAGAACCATCCGAAGATATTTTATTGAATTTTGATCAAAATCATGTAGCACGTGTATATCATCGTCTAATGACGTTCATGGGTCGTGATCAAAATATTGATACTGGTTTACAAATATCACAATTGGATTTTACAACCTTATATCCAATTTATTACTTTTCGCTCGAACATTTGGATTTATACAGACAGTCAGTAGTTGATATACACTTTCGAGCTCGCGTGCTGAAGCCAGTAGGAGCAGTAGGACCACCAGTAGTAGAAGGTATTGACAATTACAGAGCAATTGCTGTCATACTCAGCGATAAATCGATGTTACTTGAAGGTGTTGGTGGACGAATGCGAGTAGTTGATGCTCCAGTGGAAAACATGTAATTAGATCGTTTATGAATATTATAATGTCGTATAATCACGTTAGTGTTAGTCTGACTCCTGGTCAGATTAAAAGGATACAATCAGCATCAAAAAATAACCGTGGATTAAAAATATTGCTAAAGAAAGATCAGATGAGCGGTTCAAATAAATTATCTCTTACAGAACGTCAGCTCAGGCATTTCAATGAAGCCAAAAAATCAAATAAAGGTATAAAACTTAATCTTTCTGCGGGTGCTATCAAAGATATCATTAAGACGGGTGGTATATTTCCACTTCTTGCTGCTATACCAGCATTAATAGCCGCTGCAGCTCCAGCTGTTGCAAAAGCAGCTGCATTAGGTGCTGTTGGAACTGCTGCTGGAATGGCATTAAAGAAAGCAACCGGACAGGGAATAAAACGAACACCAAAAAAAAAGGAAGGGGTCTAAGATTACCAGGGAC